>DWHK01001583.1:0-10934 GCA_018247855.1 Graphium androcles
GGCACCGGGGTTTAAACTCAGGTTCGCCTCGAGTATGCAGAATTAAAGGCAAGCGCCCGGACACTGTAATAATAGAATTGTATAAATATTTAGATGCACATGTATGTTTCTTTTTCATTATTTTTATTCATTTGTCGCCTATCTTGATTTGTCCGAGCCTTCCCAAGGTAGCCAACCTAGATGGTAGATAATGCCTTAGGCATTAAGTCCGCCTTTGTGCATGTGATAATTGTACAAAAAGATTATAAATAAATAAAAATAAATCTTATCTGGCCCGATAGCTTACTGACTATTTGCGGGTTTAGCATACATAAGCAAATTTTTTGTCAAAATATGTAAAAAACCGGTAAATTAAAAAAAAATAACTAAAGGGATATGACGGTACAAGTCTAGGAGTGATACGACGAAAGAGTTTAATATTCAGCCTCTAACTGATTGTACCAATTTACGCTTTCATAAAATACAATGTTCAAGAGGGAAACGTGTCATTCGCGATATAAAACTGCCATAAATATCTTAACACGATCTCAATTGGAATAAGCAACTCTTGTTAACTCCGCGACTATTCTGTAGTCAAGTCTAGTTAACACTGTACCAATCAGAAAGGTCATAAGAACCGTACAAATGCAGTGAGTTTATTACACGATATGGTACCTGTGTATACCGTAAATTTTAATGAAGCCAATATTTGGGCATTACAGCAGCAAACAATTAACATAGCATAACAAAATTATGAAAAATCATATGAATCACGAAAAAAACTCAAAAGTAAGAAGAAACCTGTGAAGCATCAACTACTTTACTATGCTTGTATTATGTGAGACTAAGTGTATTGGTAACGAAAAGATTAACGTAGAAATTGAAGGGTTACGATTAAAACCGGAACTGATTCTTTACGTTCACTACCCAAGGACACCTATTAATTATGTATATATTATCTCGCTACTTTGAGAAAGACAACGGTCTGTCTGTCACTTTAATTAGAAGACGCTCCCTTCTACGTTTGACTTGTCAAAGCGTCTACATTTAATTGCAAACGTCCAATAGCTCTACTACCAATCGACGTAAACGCACTTAAATTATTACGTAGAATCGTGTGGAGCCATAATACAGAAGACTTTACGAGAGTGAAATTATTAAATGATTACATCATATCAAGCACTCAAATACTACAAGATTTGAAGATACCGAAGAAATTCCATTGGATTCAATCCAATTTTCAGGATGACGATAGACAGGTTAACACTCTTATATTAGGACAGGAAATACTCTGACTTTTTAGAATTTTGTTATATTATAACTTAGCTTTGACCCGCGCTTTTGCTGGCGTTAAAGTAGAATTTGTTTTCTAATTTTTTTTCAGATTAGATTTTCTTTCTTTGTCTCCTATCCTTTGACCATTTTCGTGTTTGTGTATATCAGACATCGTTTTCCAATTAATTCATGTCTGTAGGCCGCATTATAGTGCTGTACAACCCACAGGGAGCTATTTTTGTATTTCTTGGATGCCATACATTTTTCTAAGTTATATGCAAAATTCGTTTGTGTAGTTAGTACATAAACGCATTACTAACATTTTAAGAGAAAGGTTGGCAAGCGAGCAGATGGTTCTCCTGATGTTAAGTGATCCCGTCCCCCATGGACACACACAACATCCGAAGAGTTGCGTGTGCATTGCCAGCCTTTTGCCTTGGAAATTGGTTTAAACAGGTCAAGATCGGTCTGGATTAAAGGGAAAGGACCCACTCCTTATAGAAGAAGAGTATAGGAATGGTCATCTGGTCAACCCCAAGAGCCATGCATACTTTATTTTATGCTAGCTCTGTTAAGGGCTGTGGTGTCAGGCGAGCGCAGCCGAAGAAGTAGAACTAAAGCTATGAGGGATGTTCTAGTCTACCATCTTAAAAATTTCCAACATTTTAAGAAGTCACTCAAGGATAAAAATAACCGCCCTAAAATTTCCTAAAGTCGTCCTAATAAAAAGAAATACATACCGTTTTGTAATAATTCTGCCTGCCATTGTTGTAATTACAATATAATCGACATTCGTAACTGCTTTATCTAAATGCAACATAATCGATGTATTGTATTTGCTCAGCCGAACGTATCATATTGGTGCAGCAATTACTTTGCCTTTAATTAATAAAATGTTCATTAAAATCAGTCAGTGCGGACGTAACGTTGGAGCGTACAAATTAAATTAAAAATCTTAATATAACCTGCAGGATAATTATAGACATAGCTTTAATTTATTTTAGCGAGAGAAACAATTTTAGCATATTAACAAAATTTACGTATTTCCAACGTGATGCTCGTTGATATTAGCACGTTAGATATTGTTTAGTTATTTACCTTAGTTTGAAATAATGTCCTGATTTTTTTAAAAAAAAGTTCATAATTTGACAAACTTTTTCGGATGGCTGTAATGCAACATCTCTAGTAATTTACAACCGAGTTTGTTGTTTATTTATTACAGGGCTGGTGTTATTTTATTTTTTTTAGTTGTTAAGTATAGTTTATACAATAAGGGTTGGACCCTTATAGCTAAATGTAATTGTGTAACTTTATTACGTTAACACCCTTAGTCTGCAGCTTCTATGTCTATTTCTATACCACTAACAAAGTAGATGCATTTTTTTTGGCATATGTTGAAGTAGTTAAACCTCGAATGCGTAACAAACTTTTAATTTAACAACCTTACTTTCTCCTATAGAAAATCAACTAAGAATAATTTATTATTTGTTTTATGGCTTTTATGTACGATTAATAAGGGGTTGGTTGGTTTGGTGAAGTCATGTAAATTTTACCATAAATATAAACCGTATTTAAACACTCGTACAAAAGGTTCTGTATATCACATTGAGCGAGGGGGTTTTTCCCACCCCCAGTGCTAGAAGATGGACGCCTTCGAAGCAATAGGCAGGCGTCGATCGGTGCAATCTGCAGAGTGGCTCGATCGTCGGACGTCCAGCTATTGTCTCCGAGTCTTGCCATTGTCTTAACGTCCGACGTTGAAGGATGTTTATGTCTATAAAGCTTGTAATTTGTAGCATCTATTGGAAAGGTTGTTTATGTGAACAGTTCCTTAGTTAAAAACTAAGGAACTTACTTTATAAGACCTAGCGGTCTTCTTATCGGGCATTTTAGTTTAGATTAGCCACAGTAACTGACATTAGACGAAGAGCTTTATATTTTTTTAAATATTTTTATTTTTCGGTTCAAGTAGATTTTTTAATAAAACGCTTAATTTCTTCTCCCTAATGTTGTGGATGTGGGAATTGGTATACACTTAAACTCAGGTGAACCATCTGTTCCCTAACCAACCTTTGTCGAAGAGAAAATGGAAACGTAATATCCATCACGTTTATCTTTAAAATTCATAGAAGATACGTATTAGTGTCTGCCAGCTTCAGTTTTGCAGAACCTTTATCAGAGACGGGCAAGGGGCGGGAATTTTCTTGACATTGATAAATTCACATTAGACGCCCTAGACGCATTCGTATCTTCATGGCACAGAGCACACGGCGCGATGTAAAGCGAATGTGGAGTCCAATTCTTCATATACATATATTATAATCAACTGTATCTGTAACTAATCATACCAGCTACTAACCGCTGAGCGTGTTATATGCGTATGAATGGAGGCGTCCTTAGGTTAGATTCAGTAGTACTGGAAAGCGATTATCAGAGACGATGGTAAACGGTGAGTGGTTTTATATAATGAACTGGTTATAGCCTTGATGTTGTGGTTTTGCTCATTACATATTACTTATGTTGTTACAGCATCCGTACTTTACAAATTTAATATATAAGGGTCTCGTCTCCAACGTGCCTACCATACGCAAAAGTAGAGAAAACATCACGAAATATTTTTGTTATATATTCGAGTCTGTTTAACTAATTATGGAAAATTGCTATTGTAATTAGAGGTAAAGCGAATAGACAAAAATATATTACAAGTTTTTCTTGCAATATAAACAAGTCGTCTACCTTCACTCTAGTTAAACATTGTATAATACTTGATATTTATAGCTTGGTCAGTCTAAAGTTTTTTTACCCTTTGTATGTTACAACATAGATATATTAAATTAAAGCAACAATGCATTGTGTGAACGCTTGCGAATGTTTCGTGGCAACGTTTAAAACCGCTTTGAATAAGTAAAGGTCAACAATTACGTAGCGGCGTCCACGACTACGTAATTCAGGCGATGCGGGGTCGTTTGCCGGACTGAATATTGCAGGAGGGCGCGTGCCGCCCGCCCTATCATATCGCGCTCGGGAAATATCGTAGACGGCCATTTTAAATTTGTCCCTTTGCGAGATATGCGCGTTGTTGTTCTTTATGTACAGAGCAGATTTTGATGCTTTTTTTTATAATGGCACAAGCTTGGCAATTGAGCAGACGGTTCACCTGATATTGAGTGATTCGGTCGCCCGAAGACCCTCGGAGAGTTGCAGGTGTGTTGCCAACCTTGGATACAATACGTTATTAGATGCAGTTGTAAATATAGGATTGGAAATGAAGTGGTAAGAGAAGAGGGTAGCAATATCAATCCGGCAACGAATCAAGCCAGCCATATTTTTATAATGATGACTTTTGGTATGAAGTATCTTACCTTAAGATCTTCTTTACATTTGGTAATTCAAGGCTGGGCAGTTAGGCCATAGGCATTTCACTGCTGTAAGCTTTTCAGTTAAAAATATATGAGAGGGATATCTTAGTCCCAATGTCTAGTTTTCTAAAATTCGAAGTAAAAGAAGGGATGTCTAGATTGATGGGAGGTAAAGCACTTATCGGTTTGGTTGTCTTTTGTGATCACTAAACTTCATGTGAATAGTATGCTCGCTTGTTAAGGGTTAAGTGAATATAGCCGCTCTATCGACATCTATAACACTCGCCGGGCTGCAGTTGCGTTGCAAATATATGTAATAATTGGTTCCGAGAACGGACAACTGTACACCGAACAAAATGCAAAAATATTAAGCTTTAATTTTTCCAACCTAGTGGCCACAACGTCAGACTTGAGGTCTCGTAGTCGCGAGATCAAGTTTCGGTGGCACACGGCAGTAAATGCTAATTATATCGCTGGTGAAAAAGAATTATGATAGGTGTTTTTATTAATTTTTTACCTAATCCGGACGTAAAGTTGATCAATAAAATCAATTGGACGACGACTCTGTTTCTGTGTCTGCCTGTCTGCTATTATATAATGACATTATTATTAAATGCTCATTCACTTAACGTTTTCAAATTATAATGATTCGAATTTTATATTAAACTTTACATTTAAAGGTTTTTCGGTTGAAATGGTTCGTAATGAAACAAGGAAGAATAGACGATGGTTGAATAACTTTCTCCGCACCCTTCCCGTTAAAGATCCATTGTGCTCTGGCTATCGGCTAAGCACAGTTTGTACGTAGAAAAGTACGTTATATATTTATTTTACATAAATACCAAGTAAAAATGAATTGTTTTCAGTATAAACATACGTTTTACAACTATCGGATAAATTCAGTTCATGTTCTTTTTATTATCGAATGAATTTTATTTATCTATAATAATCAGGAGGTTCATCATCTATCTAACATCGATTCGAACCTTTTTTTGGTACCCTCCAACCTTTTCTGGACTCTGACAACGTGTAAAATTTAATGACAATCTATTATGTACTTAAGATGTGAAATAAAATTAACAAATAATTAAATATACCAACAAATGAACTCGCCTTTACTCTCGCATTTATAATTTAGGAAATCTTTAATACTGGTGTATTCTATAAAGCCGCAATAGATACGAAGGATCCACTCGAGAATTATTCACGACGTGACTCCTGAAAGCTCAGCTCCCATACGATAAGATTGCACCGGCGTGGCCGCCATAATGCATCTGACCTCGCGCACAAGCACCTCCCAAAGGATTTTAATCCGGCGGTAGATTTATAAGAGAACATTTTCACTGGGAGCGTTCTGCATACGTGTTTATATACAATTGAATTATTTCAATTAGCAAGTGTTTGTGCGGCGCGAAGCATTTGGCTTCACGTTAACATGGCGCTGAAAATAAACATTAGAAATTCTGTTAAATGTCCCATATATAAATAAAATTTGGCTATGACGTTTAATGGAATACATTAATGTCTAGAGTGTAACTCGTTCATTATTAAGAGGCGTATATGTCCAAATAAAACAAATAATATTCATATCATATACCGTATATCATATATATACATCATATCATATACACAATAAATTACTCGTAAATATAACTAAATATAACTTTGTCCTGAAACAACTAATATGGTGGGTGTTAGCCGCTGTCTTTGTGTGTCTAAATGTAGAAAACGCTAGGTTTTAACTTAGTTATTAGCGAAATAATAAAAGAGAGATTGATCGGATAGTTGTGAGAAATCGCCTTAAATTAATCAGAGTGTAATAAAAATATCCGATATATTTCTATTTTAACCGACTTCAAACAAGGAGGAGGTTATATGTTCGACGGGTATATTTTTTTTATGTCTGTTCACTTATTTCTCCGTCATTTGTAAACCGATTTTAATTTTTTTACATTAATTATATATGCGCACGCGCTTAGTTCTTACCAGTTTTTCCCTCTTTGTATATATACGTGTTTTTTATATACGTCTACAATACACTATGTATTATATAGAAGTGGGTCGTATAGAAGTTAAATAGTCGTTTTACAGATTTTGTAGAATCATAAGTAAGAATAATTAATAAAGTCACCATTCAATATAATAAAGAAAAACGCATTAAAATCAGCCCATCCATTTGGAAGCTGTGATGCCAGAAACAAATAGATGCACACTACAAATTTATAACACCCCTCTTTTTGTGCCGGAGGTTAAAGATGTACTGTAATATTCTTTGACATAGTTGTTAAAGTGCTCGTCAAAAGGTAGTTTGGGATATTTTCACAAAACGAGCTCTCAAACGACGAGAGTCAACTGTCGGAAATGGATTTGATGAATATTTTTGTGCCGCGAACTGAATTCCCAATTGGTACTCCCAATCGATCTTCGCTTGCTAACTGTTCAGTTATGCATTTAAAGCAGTTGCAGAATTGAATGTCGACACACACCATAAACGAGTTATCTATGTTTGCTTCCAGTTAAAATTTTGGATATATCATATGCTATTTATATTTATATATTCTAATATTAATGCCTAATGTTACAGTTAGGTTGCTTACATTAAAAGGTTTTATTTGCCGGGAGAAGAGGGCCTTTTAAAAAAAACTAATTAAAATGGTCTTCTCATATATATCGTATCTGTATCGATCTAAAAATTAATGATATTGACTGTTCTGCGTATCATATTTTCTACAAGCCAGATCAGTTAGCATAAGAAGCTTATTTCTAATCTATTCATATTTCACAAAGCTAATACTTTAAATATATTAAACAGTATAGTACATTACTAAAAATATGCTCTCCTAGATATTTTCCGCGTCCTTGTGCGCTTTTCCAATTTTGTTGTTCATTTTAGAGTTGACTAGATAGACTTGAAAGACGTGATTGTAATAATTTTAAAATGTGCCTCAGATCACTACGAAACAGCTTATTTTTTAGGATGTAAGATTTTCGTCCGGGATGCATCAGGTTTCTTTCCCTTTTCTGTACGCATCATGTTGTATAATTGTGTATTCGAGTCGGCTTGTTAAGTTGTTATAAAAGACCAGCATCTTAAATTTACCTTTTATTCTTAGGGAATAGTCCATTTTAAAACGGATTACCGAGTGAAAGATATTCTATGTATTTTTCTGTAATTCTAATAGCATGAATGTGTTAAGTTTCATTATCATCTGTTAATATGTTAAGACGAAATAACGCTTCACTTGTGTTCTTGAAGATTATAATAATTCGATTCCATTTGTCGATCGATACAGAAAGTATAATAGTGGAACAATTGACTAAGAAGTTTTTATTTCCGAAGAAAAGAATATTTTTCTTAAAGTAAGTCACTTTTTGTTCTTTACTTTAACCTAACCCGATCAGACGGTATTCGGTTTCTTCATTTTGTCGCATTTTGACATTTTCACTTCGCTGCGCAGTAGAACGCCGCACTACAGGCTTGCTCTAAAGTATTTAAAACTTAAAATCGTAACAAATAAACAGACAAGATAACCAAAATATATTAGATGGAACCTACGACTGCGTTAGTATCTACATACATATATCACGCAGGCAGTTTTTTTAGCTAAATTAATATACAGGACGGATTTTGAACAATTAAAAAAAAGCGGTGCAACCATGGTAAGCAGTTAGGTATAAATAAATAAGCTTTTTATTGAAAACCGTATAGAAAGGAACATAAGAGAAGAGATTTCTCTTGATTGTTTCAAACAAGGTAAACAAGGGACTATAACTTTTCAACGGGTTAAAATTTCTTACTTAATATTTACACTAGACCTTTACAATTAGGTCTAATTTCGTCAATATTGATGTTTGCATAAATTCGAATACAATTTCTTTGCAATTGGAACCTCTTACGTTAACTAGTACATTGAATATAGTAAATTTTACAAAACTAGACTTGAATTGCGTGTTTTATTAGCAAAGTTGGACCTAAAGCTGCCTCTAGCTATTATTTTTCAAAAATAGGAAAACACCTTACCTACTAAAACCACAAATATATTTATGAAATTAATTCTGAAACTCTTCGAATGTTGTGTGTGTCCATGGGAGACGGTATGACTTAAAATCAGGTGAACAATATGCTCGTTAGTCATCCTTTCCATAAAAAAATACTGCTGAACTTATTGCAGAAACGATTCTCGGAAGCAAAACAAAATGAAGAGGAAATCAGAATCACTAAAAATCTTAGGTTGCGTCACAATTTCGTGGTGGTAAAATTGATTATTTATTAGTATAAAAACTATATTTTAAATATAATATTTAATTTCTTCGCACAAAAAATAATTTATTTATTATTTATCGTTATCAATTCCTGTAATTTCCAAGTCCAGTAGCAATACGTTCTTAAAAAGATATAAGTACATTTATACAACTACCTTACATTATTCATTACCAATTTGATTTCAGCTTCCTTTGAACCTTTAAAGACGTGTTTACTACAATAAAACATTGTGAATAATACATTATAAGAAAACGAAAAATAACTGACATTAAAATGTAACACAACTTATTAAATTTGTAAAGAAACGGTATTTAGGTAAAGTTACGATATCTTCGTCATTTATTTGCATTATTATTTAAAACTTTTTAAGGATATGTCTCATAACCTATTTTATAGAATAAGAAATAGAATAGATGATAAGAAAATACTTAAATATTTCTACATGCGACTTATTTCTGCAAATGGTGCGAATTATAAATAAGATAGCATTATAGACCTCTGTAGTGTTGAGTGTACACCAACAAACAATGCGTAATAAATAAAGAACAGTCGGACCTGAATGCTGTAAAGAATTCGAAACGTCAGACGTAAATTATCCTAAACGTGGGCCGATTTGAATGAAATTTTGTGTATGCATTTGGGTGGTTCTCGGATAGCGATTTACATTTGGATCCGGAAGGTGACGCTAGCTATGGTGTCAATTGCAAGTTAGGATATGAGCACATAGATAAATCCGACATTTCTCATCTACCTTTGCGTAAACTTTAGGTTGGGCCGTTAAAACTAATCCAAAATAAGTCCTGTTTATAACCGAGCAACGCAATAAACTCACTTTTATTAGCGTACGTAATTACCATTTTTAAATAATGTTATTGTATTGTACTGAAGTCCCCGTCTTTTTTTGTAAATTAATATTATATTAACAAAGTAGGATCTATGTTACAGAAAAAAATATATGACATTCAGATAGTTTATTATGACTCAACAATCGAACACTTAATAAATTAGTATAATTCTACCGCTTCCACTCAATACCGTTGCAATGTATTTTAAGTTTTGCAGTAAATATAAATGAAGTTACATAATTTCATCCGAACCTTGATTTTTGACAGATTTTAAATTTCGTCTTATATTAATACCAAGATCCTATTTAAATTTTTATGGCTTATATTAAAATATAATGAATATTGTTTCAATGTCCAAGCGTCACCAGTTTTTTAAAACAAAACTAAAACTGAAAACGTAGCAGCCATTGGATTCAGTCTATTTTTATTGATTTATTTTTTCTAGAATATGTTCCATACAGGTCTTGAAAATTAAATACAGTTTATATATTTTTTTTTATATTTTAAATAATTTACATTTCATGTACGGAATTTCACTTATAAGATCATGAAAATATAAAAATGTTTTTATACACATTACTATATTTTACTATAATCAAGCAATTCAGAATTATATACAAACATATATGTATAAATTTTAAACAAAAATTAATATCTGTCTCAATCTATGTATTCCCAATGAAAAAATATTTGAAAACGCCCGTCTGTCATAAGATATCTAATCTAGTCTAGTAGATCTTACAGATCTAAAAATTCAGGGACATGTTTTCTTTAAAGTAATTTGAAAAGAAAAGACATAATATACTAACTTCGAAAATAATGTAATTATACTAATAAACAGGCACATTTTGTCAATGTAACAAATGCTACGAAAATTTACTTCTTCTATCATCATTAATCTGCAATTCTCTGTATTTTTCGTTAAGTAGAATTTAATAAATTTGACCTTAAATTTATACTCCATATGTTAATTGTTATTTCTTTCTGTAACCAATTACTACCTTTTCTACAACTAGTCTTAGTTCTGTGTTGTGAGTTCCTTTGTCAATACTAACCACAATTACGTGAATATCGTCTGCAAATAAAGAGCATATTTTGTCGATCGGCTTAGATTGACCATTGATACGATAACCACAGGGATAGTTTTCTAATTTAGACCTGTTTCATTTAGTAATGAGATTTAAATTGTTGCATATTGTTCACAGCAAGGTA
>DWHK01001584.1:0-10932 GCA_018247855.1 Graphium androcles
AAATATTTTTTTTATTTAAATATTACTAAATTGCCAGAATTGCATTCAATTTATTTCAGACATTTCAAATACATATTAAACGCTTTTAACTCTTTTAGCTAAATAATCGTTATAAATGTTACGTTTTTTATATTATAAAGGAGTGTTTGGACTTTTTACTAGTGTATTGATTTTTGCGTAACGCACGACGGACATGTTGGGTATTGGTACAGGAATTTGCGAGAGGTTGCTGTTCAAGGTCAGCAGGGGTGGCAGTGCCAGGGACTGTATCCTGTTTCCCGGTGGTATCACTCCTGCACCTTTTTCTAATTTTACAGGCACGCTGGCAACATCGCGTTTGGTTTCTGTGTGGTCAGCGTCTGCAGTATTTTGGCGCTCCTCTGCGAAAAAAATACATGTTAATTGAGAACATGCTAGAGTTAAATAGGCATATCTGCAGAATATCTTACGAATTTTCTAAAATGGTCTAAATTACATCAGTATAATGTCTAGGAACATCTACGTATAAAAATAACAAAGAGTAAACTACAGTAATAAAGTATTAACTAAGATATTTATTACGTATAAAAATTAAATATATTTTTAAACTTATTACATTGTAATGTCAATAACAATATCTTTTAATGACTAGTTGTTAAATTGTGAAAAAAATATTTATCACAAAAGCGCCTGACAAAAAAGTATAGCAATTTTTGGGGCGATGTTAATGTTTCAAAGTTACCAGGCGCTTTCGGTTGCGACAAGGAGGCTATTTTTTGTAGGGCGCTCCAGGGAAGGACTGCACGACTATGGTTTGTATCTTGAACTGGGGAGACTCCGACCATACTCTGTGCTGTCACGTTGGTTAGCAGCGGGCTTCGTATGCCGCTTAAATCGACTGCCGATCCGTTGTGATGATAAAAAGTAATGGACTCCTGGTTGCCTCTGGTAAATAATAAATAAGATAATAAATGCATTGATATTAGCAATAAGCTTACTTAATTCAAAATTTGAAACTATAGGAGAGAAAATGACACGTTTCTATAAATAAATGTCTTTGAAACCAAATCAAGCATAACCAAGAGAGATAATGTATATCACTTGTATGAGTGTATCCACATTTAACCTCTATTGATTCTCAATTAGTAGGAGTTGGTTATACAGGACACAGAACAGAGCAAAGGTACACAAAAAAAAAATAAAAGTATATCCGTTAAATTTTGAAGTTTTAATCCTTAGCGTTATTAAATCGTATGCCTTCTACCGCAGACACTACTTTTGATACAATGTTACTTTTGTTACCTTTGTAATGAACCTTCCTTAAAATAATATGTAAGCGAAATAGTGCACCCGGAAAACCGAGTGTGTAAACATTCCTAGAACACGAATGCAGCACTTGACGGGTTCAATTGTGGATCTATACTACGCCGTGACACATTCGTACCACACAAAAAATTTCGAGAAAATCAGTGTAACTGATTAGCAGAAGTTCAGTCATATACATATGCAAAGAAGAAATATGAACATAATAAATACTAGATCTACAGTCAGTCGGTCTACTATGACATGAATCTTATTTACATCAATAAAACTCCAATATTCCATCACTACGTTGGTAACATGAAAATTTTATTTTAAACATAGGTACGTTTAGAAATAAAATTATAATTCCGAATCATGAAACCCCATCGAAAGCACTTTTTCACATCCTTATTATATGAACGAATGATCATTACGTATATAAATCCCATTGCACATTAATATCTTTCTTTGACATCGAACTGAATGCTTTGAAAACTTTCTCGGAATTTGTAATTACATATTACATAATACATTCCATACAGATTCCAAATAAATATGAGAAAAATAAATAACAGTATGAAACTACAAGTTCATCGCGAGTAATTTTTTATGCTTTGCAAATTTATTAATGAAAACGTTCAATGAGATTATTAATTTGCGTAAAAATAACATAATACATACTCATATTCTGCTGATTTGTATGCAATAACTAGGAAGAAAATATCATTCTTAATGTTTCGTGTTCGATTTGGCTTCAGATTCATCCTAAAAGTGTTAAGTTGATTCTAGGGCTACTTTGAATACTAAAATTGGACAGTCGCATTAGACAAATGAGACAGTCCAATTTTAATTGGATAACATACAAAAAATTGCAACCAATAAACTTGTTTGTCTATATGCAATCTATGTACATATATATAAAACGTCGTTAGAATACAAGATGCTTTAGGACATTATCATCCAAAAAATGTTATACGTAGCATATATAATGTCTACAACTCGTAGCAAACTCGCATCAGCTGATATTTTTCAAACTAAACTTCAATAGATTCCTGTATTCTGATGCAGCTATACAAATAAGTTTTTGAGAGCATAGCTTCTAGCTCTGTCGTATGTACCGTATATAGGGTATTGCTAGTGCGTGTTCTGATAACAGCGTCGCCTTGGCATGCAGGTCTAATCTTCATCTGAGTGCTCTTTATCCAATTGGCGGCGCGACAATTGATTCATACGATGTAACTGATTGACCGATTCATAGTCGGCGATGCCATTCATCGGGGCTGATGCATCTTTTGTAGCGAAGGGTGTCGGTTCCTAATTCCTAAATAGATCCTGCTGGCAAGTGTTGTTATTCGCCTGTACATGCGATTGGTATGCGTACATTAAATGTTGTGGTCGGTGCGGGTAACGTAGATCAACTTAGAAATTTTAATATCTATTCTAAACAAGTTGTTTAAGAAATTTTTCTATGGAAAATATGGTCATTAGTTTTAATCGCATGATATTTTTCGATTTTTTTTTAAATTCTGGATTATTGCATATGTAAGCTAATATGTAAGGAGGATCCACGTTGAAAATGTACTAAGCCTTATTATTTATAAGATAGAGATAACATATATTTTAGTGGCATTTTGCTCTTATAAGTATAGATAATAAATGTACTTCAAATACCTTACATTATAGTTAGACTATAGATAGAAATAATTAGTTTCTGTTAACAAATCTTAGCTTTATTTATTACCGCCCTTATTTCTAAAGTTTGAGATTAACTGTATCAAATATTAACATACGCACGACAACTGCAAATAAATTATGAAATATTAAAAAACTAGATTACGATTTCGTATAAAAAATCTCCGCAGATGTAGAGTAGGCGGAGTAAAAGTTATTTTATATTAATTTGATTTCATAAAGCATTTTGTACTCTTTCCATATAGCTTTTGACAGGAAATGACATATCCCATAGCTATAGTGGATGGTATTTACTATTATCATGCAGGGTGTGCAGTCAGAAGATTACAATATGTGAATGCACTAAAGGACAAACCGGCGGAAGCGGCGAATCAGCGCGTAAGAAGTGTTAGTTATCAAATAATTGATTTTGAGATACCGAGAGACTTGAATAACCCTGAGAGAAGTGGCTTCACAAATTCATGTACCGTTAAGTGCAGAAATAGTTTACTAGCAACAAACTACAAAGCAATTTTGATGTATAAAATGATGAAAAACATAGCATAGAAAATTAATTGACAGTTAGTGTCGTAAATTTATTTATATATAAAATGATGAAAGGCACTCATTGTCGTCCTTTACTATTCCTATTCAATCATTATCATGTCGCTAACTATATAAGTTTGTTCACGTATCGGGACTATGCTAAAAGAAGGCGGAAGTCAGCAAAGAGCAACAACAGCAATAGATGTGTCACTCTACAGTGCAGCCAGTCGTGCTACGTTTCCGAGGAACTGTGGTTTTATATCCGAGCCATGCTAACGTTGTGGCCATTCTAAACACATTATATCTTATGTATCAGTTAAGTAAACAGAGATATGTTCCCGATGCTGACCGCAAGTCACTTTGTGTCTATTCACCGATCTATGCAGAAGATTAAAGGCCTTGCTATAACCTCCTTATTGTAATTATGCCAGTTCGAAATAAAACTTTTTAAATCAGAATACTTGGAATACACGTAATGATAGGTACACATTTCATGGAGTAATTAATGTTTGTTTGAATGGTTTGTATTGCAGTGTTCTATGTTCTATGTATTGCGGTTTAAATTTAAAGTAGTATTGACTCAGACATCTATCTATCTATATTCGTGTATACGTCAAATAAGATGCATGTTAAATTAAACCGGTGTATGGTTTTAGAAACGCTACGTTAGTTAACACTATTTTGAGTAATATTCCGAGTTAAAACAAATATTCTTAACTTTTGCTATAACAAATTTCTAGTTAGCGTCGTTGAACATTTTAACCGATAAACAGACTAGAATTAAAAAAGAAGATATTTATCAATGCTCGCCGCTGTTTAATTATCGTCATTTTATGAATGCGTGAAGCAAAAACTGTATAATATTTTTTAAGAGAATTGAGCTGATGGAGGTAAAAATTTGGAACAATAAACGTTTATATAGAGAAGGAGTGCTGAAATCTAATATTTTAGTAATACATTAAATTAATTAACAAGATTATTACACACACTGACATACGTTTTTATATATGACAGTGATATAACACATAAACATCTAATATGTTAGGCGAATTAATAAGCGTGACATTTACTACGATTACAGTCTTATGAGTTTTAGTTAAGTTTTATTAAGTAAGTTTTTTTAAGTTTTGTTTTTAGTTAAGTTTGATGTTTACGACCTCTAGTATGCATACATTGGTATAAATCGTTAGCAATAAATAAATGACTAATCAAATTTTTCACATTTTTCCTATATTCGTTAAATAGATATATAGTTTAAAAAGAGAAAAGAAGAAAAAGTGTATTGGTACAATATACTGATTACTTACTGCGTCTTTCTTATTTCATCGTCGGTCGTGTTCGTTAGGATGCCCACTTGGTACACCGTGGCGTGAACTACATACCTAAAATGAAGTTAATTTCATTAATATCTTCCAGTAAACTCTTTTTTAATAGTTGTAGAGAACAACATCTTTTATACTACTACTCCTTCACTTGTCGGTTTGCTCATTCGGGTATGTAATGACCACACAAGACCAGAGTAAAATAAAATATTTTTTTCTTGTGAAGCTACCGGGTGGCAAATTCGTACATTTTTTTCTTCCGCTTCTTATCTTTCTTTCAAATGCGATTTCTTCTATCTATCTTGCAATATTTTATTGTGATGTGTGGACGACGGTTTTTATTTAACATCAGAACATCTCGTTTCGACACCATCATTCCCGACTTGCTTGACAATTTTTGTTTGAAAAATCTATTCCTTTGTTAAGATAATTGGTAGGTCCTCATTAGTAGGACCTCTGTAGGTCCAAAAGACCTATATTAAAATGTAGATAACATTGTATTTTAAAATATTTTTATAATTCTTTTTTCATTCGAGAGGTATCGATGCAGAGATTTGTCATCAAGTATTGGAAATCATAAAAATTATACCGTTCTCTAGATTTTCCACGCTTTCTTTCAGTGTATCTTCGGTTCTAACTAAGGTACGTGGTTCGGTTTTAGTCTACCACTCACTCAAACAAGTGTTTTGATTTAAAATGTTTATTATTTGAGATATTAAATTATTTGAGTTGAAGGGAAGCTAGGTGTTAACATTGGCGGAGCACGTGTGCTTTCGTATATCTCAAAAATCGTATATTTCAAAATTTATGAGATTTTAATTTTAATGTGTATCATTGAACTCTCCTCTAAACTAAGGATTAACGTTATGAACCAAAAGTTTAAAGCACAGTATATAACGCGGCCCCGGTGCAGAATAGCATAAGTTACATATCTTTTATCTGCATATGTGCCGATATTTTTCTTACGATGTTTTCCTTCACTGACAGGCATATGGTTAGTCTTCTCAACTTAACAAGTATTAATAAACTTTTTAGCGTTAAATGCTGATTAATTTCAACTAATTCGTGGTGCCTTTAAAAATATTGTTAGCTAAAATAACATTAAAAAAAATCATTATCGTCAGAACTTTTACCATTGCACTCCATCTTCGGTTATACGCATTCAGTAATTATTTGTCCCAATTTTTTTAGTGTCTATGAAGCATATTTTTAGTATAAAAATGATTATTATGAGGCGCGATTGAAAGGGTACTGTCAAATATGTCCCCGAAAGGACTTTTGTCAATTGGTTCGTTGGTTTTGAGATATTATCATCTTTTGGCTTAAAAACATCACCTAGTTCCTTCTAAGTTCATTGTCGCTTCCCCAGGTCATGGTCTGCATGTCAACGCAATCCCTCAATTGATGTATTGTGATGCTTTATCAATGGGTGATCGTTCCAGCTTCCTCCACTCATGTTCCCTTTGTGATTATTTCCTCGGCACGCGTCTTCCATCCGGATGACCTTAAGTGACACGAGATCCCTGGAGCAATTGTAAGGTTTCATTTCCTTAGCAACGGTTGTTTAGCAACCGATTGTGCGAGCGCATGCAATAGATTGTACCGACACTAACCTGTAACCTGATCGTGACCTCGAATCGATGACTTAGTAGTGTGTCTTAAAGATTGAAATATTTTTCTATGCGCCCTTGCTGTTCTATATGGTTATCAATAAATACTTTGTGTACGACAAAAATCTATGTAGAATTTAATATGTTGCAAGAGATGGCATCTGATGATAAGACTCATCCATGGAAACTTGCAACACCCGAATAGTTGCCGCGTTGCTATATCGATAGAATAGGTCATTGTATAGAGGGGGATGGGAACGTTTTTGGGATTGAGAAGGAAAAGGAGCGGAAAAGAAACAGGCAGAAATGGTCATCCGGAAACGGGTCCGGCAAAATGAAACACACCTGTTTCATTTTACGCTGACACAGTGTGTAAAGCCATGGTACCTGAGGTATTTTGGTTGAGCGTTGGATCAAGAACTTCTCCATATACAAAAAAATCTTTGAAATATTCGTATATGATTCAGAATTATAATTTTTGTTTAGCTACAATATACTGCTGTTTAATAAGGTTTTTTATTATAGTAACGAGGATTTCTTTATTACTTTTTTTTCTACTATAATCTATTATCAGTCATGTGAATTTCATTATTTTGCGAGCGAAACCTTTGCACATAAAACACGGGCACCTTGCACACGTACATATTTTGACGTTAAGTGACAGATGACAGAAGTGTAGAGGAACGTCCTGGAGCAGGAAAGAAAACTAGGTGACGGAAGGCGGAAATTCTGTGTAAAAAGAATTATTTACGTAATAATTATTACCGTAAATTTACATAAATTTACGGTTACGGCCAGCACATGAAATTTGCTCAGATTTACTCAGATTAAGGTAAACATTTTTAAAGAAATGACTATTAGTTTGAACAAGACTTGTTTGATTTTCTGTGACTCATATAGTGTAGATTTCACCGAGGTTCGGATTTTTAAATTCTTAACAGAAAAATTATTAATGTTATTTGAATTATACACGAATACTATGCTGTATGTATAACTCAAATAATATTAAATTAGGATATATGTTTTTCAGATATGTACTACGGATGATAAGGCAATGTTTGTAAACTTCAGGTAACTAAAAACGACTGCAGCTTCTTACATAATTTTCGTAACTATGTGAAGGTATATATATATATACATATATGTAACTAGAATTATATGTGAAGCTGAAAATTATTTTGTAGAGGAAAGCCGGTAATAGTGTAGATGGTTCTCCTTACGTTAAGCGACACTCGTTACCCAAGGACTATCATCTAAGATCTGCTGGTGTGTTTAACTCTAGAGGGAAAAGTTAATTCGATAGGGGATAGGGGATATAAGGGAATAGAATGGGAAAAGGAGAATGCGATCAATAAATGGACTGACAGCAAGTTGTACTTTATTTTCCACCGGTTTTGTGTGAGACAATGGTACTGGTAGGCTAATAAGCAAGAGATGTGCTCTACCACTTGCATTAAAACCTAGAGAGTGCATCATGATAATTGATTTTGACTGTTATATGCGTTTAGATAAAGAAGATAATTGTTATTATGTACATATTTAGAATTGAGAAGGAGAAGGTGTGAGAACAGAGGAAGATGGTAATGACCATCTGACTACCTCACTACTAAGATATAGTACTCACTAATAAGAAGTACTAAGATGTTGTTCTGCTTATATATATCGGTGTATTTCTAAGGTGGTAGAGCATGACCTCCTTTATACAGCATTTGCTGCACTTCTACGGCCACGCTCGCCCGGGAATATACGACCACCTTTCACAGAGCCAGTATAAAATAAAGTAAGCATGGTACTTAGGGCTGCCGGATGGCCATTCCTACCTTCGTTTTTTCTCACTCCTTTGACACCAAATCCTTAACATAATCCTAACCCATCCTATCCTTTAACCAAAACATCCAATTTCCAAGGCTGGCAACGCTCATGCAAAGTCTTCGGGTGTTGTGTGTGTTCATGGGCGACGGGATCACTTAACATCAGGTGAACCGTCTGCTCGCTTGCCAACCCTTCTTATAAATACAATATATGTAGGGATTATACAATCCTTTAAGTGTTACTTATATTGTTCTTAAATACTGTAACGCAATATGCGTGACGTCACTTGCTAAGGGTTGCGTAACAGATTTTCCGGCGTGCCGTCTGCCCACCGAGCGGCGACCTCGCGAAAATCACTCCCGTCTAAAAATACCGGACTACAGGCAGATGAGCCTTGGATAATATCGCCAGTTATTTCCCGAATTGCACCCTATTACGACAGCTCAAGGTTCAAATACGTATGTCGAAAGCTTTCCATTGGCTTTTGGTAGTAAGAGACAAGCCAATAGATATCTTCGTCTGGACTTGTATGGCCATGTTCACGTTTTTTAATGTCATTAGTCTTGTACGCGAACTTTTGACGCATATACGAGTAAGTTTGTTTATCTTTATATGTAAATGTAAGGAGTGCTCCTAAACAGCTCGATTTTAATTAAATTTTGTGTGTAATACACGTTGCGTATTCGAGGGTTCCTGGATTGTTTAGATTCATCCAGTAGAGGGCGCTGCTATTGGGTTCTAGGTATCATTTCTTTTTTTACATCTGTAGACACAATTTTTTTTCATTATTTAATTATTATTTACCTAAAAAAGATTAATTCTTATGATTTCCTGTAGCAGTTAAAGTACTATTTTTAAATAAACATCAACCTCATTAGAATAGCCGTCTTTGACCTTGATGTTAATTTTATGTCAACTTGGGAATAGAACGTAAGATGAACTCCATTGACCTGCAATTATCGTAATGGAAAAAATGCTAATCCAGATTGTAGGATTTAAATTAACCCAAATAACCTTTACCTCATGTTATGTACTGAAGTGAACTTATAGAAGTTTTAGAGTCGTTGGATATTTCAAGGTCACTGACAGTACTAAAGTGAATAAAGATAAATCGAGTCTTGTTGGATATTTCAAGGTCATACCTGATGAAACTGAAACGACCTTCGTACGACCTCTCTAGGTTTGCGCAAAGCCAATAGTTAAGTGAACGGACTAATGCCGAACGATTGGCTCAGCCGTAGAAACTCGTAAATTTTCGATTTTACAGCGCTGCCCAACGCTTTACGCACGCCGTGTGCGAACCCACGCACACACAAACACGTGTGTGGACATACTCGCACACAATGTCTACAGATAATGCTTAAGGCAATGTTTTCCGTTCGGACCTAACCTACATGTTGCGTGTAAATTCGCGCCATAATTCATAAAATGTAGGTTCTAAATTCGGTTGAATTATTTTATTTTTGTTACCTAGCAACTCGATCATAATGAAAGTTCTCTTCTTAGGCTATAGAACTCAGTTTTAGAATTTTCTGTGAAAGTAACTCTTGTTGCTATACAGCCATGTAATTTCACAGATAATCCAAGTTTTTGTCTAACCCAACCTACTCTCTATGGTTTCGCGCCATTTTACTCTATAGCGATTACGTTCCTTAATTATTTATTGTTAGATAATGATATTTTTTATCAAATTGCATTCATATCAGGTGAGGCGCCATTAAATCGCTAAAAAAATATCTAGCCTCGATTTTTTTGTAGGTTAATTGTTCGTTGTGTTGAGATCAATATATAATTCGATTCTACGCAGTATTTTTTAAACAACACTATTGTTTTTCCCATATTAAATTTATAAAAAATATCAATTGCGGGAAAGATATTATAGTGTACAAATGTGACACAGGTGCACTCTCTCTTTCTTTATTCCCCGCCCAGCACCTGATTTCTATATGTCATATATAGAGATCAGGTGCGGAACAGAATTTTAAAGTGCCTATCCGTCGCATGGATCATCTTATTCGTCAGGCAAGAGGATGATCAGGCATATTGACCAAAACTAACTAGGAAACGACAACACAAATCATCGTCACCCCTCGAGATTCGTTAAAGTATAACCTTCAGTAGTTTATCAAAGATTAGTACCTCTAACCTACAGAGATAATTAAAGACTACAAGTATTGGAAATTAATTACAGAAAAATGTTACCCATATTTATATATACACTTACATTAACAAAATATATAACTACACTGTCTGTTATCAGAGTATTTCGGATTTTGACTCGTATGTTAAGGAACCCAATAAATGTTTACTTAAAGGAAAAGTAGAAAAAAAATACTGTCAGTCGTTTCGTTAACTTTACTCGGCGAAACGAAATTTTGAATGACACGTTTGTAACGTTTTTAGAACTATAAAATCGGGACGTGTAAACAGGAATGTTTAAAATGTTTTTCTGCGAAATGTTATCGATATATTGGTTGATTCTCACGAGAATCTAACTACAGGAAAGACACGTAGAATCATTTATTGAATTGGTCGAGATATATCCATACCAATATTATAAATGTGAAAGATTGTATGTTTCGTTGTTTGTTCCTCAATCACGTAAAAGTAAAGTAAAGTAACAGCCTATTTTTCAAATTGTCCCACTGCTGGGCAAAGGCCTCCTCTAGATTGAGGGTATAGGGCATAGT
>DWHK01001585.1:0-10931 GCA_018247855.1 Graphium androcles
CTACCAGTCAACCTTGGGGTGATGCAGAGATAAAAACTGGGAAGGTGCACAGAAAGGTGACATACGAACAGTGAGAAGAAAAAAAACAGCAATATTTTATATGAAAACAAGATTACGTTAAATATTATACTAATAAATAATATCTACAATACATATAATATATATAAGATACATACAATATTTAAAAATATTGTTGAATTATTGTTAATTATGAATCTTATTATTTTATTAAATTATTATATTATAATTTTCTTCGCAAGAAGCAGTACAAAATGCTTTCACATAGTTTGTGGAGTCTGAGTCCCTAGAGTTTTATCGCAAAGGCATAATTAACCTTCCACTGAGATAACAGAAATGTATAAACAACGAGGGTTTGATTAAATAAATAATTTAAACAAAAATAAATATATTATACCAAAAATGTAACACATTTTAAGAGAACTTTACATAAGTTCCCTTAAAATGTGTTGTCAAACAATTGTGTTCCAAATTTAAGAATTCAAATAATCATTAACCTATAACAGCATATTAATTAAATAATATTGTGATATTCGCGTAAATTATAGATAATTTTAGTAAAAATAAGTTTAACTAACTTCTAAGCTATCAACCTAAAATTTCTGCATTGAATATTGAAAAGTAAAACTTTTTTGGGAGCATTACAAGTGCATGTGCTTACGAAAACAGGGTCAGGTCAGGTCACGGGTCAAATGCCAGTCGCTTGCCATAGTGCTCCCATTTTCATCACATTCAAAGCACATTAACATGAAATAATAAAGTATAGACCATGTCAGTAACGTGACATATACTTGATAATATTAAATAAATAATTTAATATAAGATTGTGTAGATGTTTATTTATTTTATTTACAATTTTTTTTATTACTATTTTTAGTGCTCTACGTCTAGACGGATTATTCTGGGTTACAAATTTACCTATATTATTATATTAATAGATTTTTTATTGTTCGCATAAAGTTTTCAGGCAAATTCTCTTAGTTTGGGAGAAGTTGTCATCAGATGATTAGCCAGAACAAAGTGAGCTCAATGGTGCGAGGTAGTTTAATTTAAGAGATATACATATATTTTTTTTTCTTTCTCCCACTTTGTCAGGATTTAACGTTTTTGTCATTTTGTCTACATAGAACAATTTTGTTATGTTTTACTCGTTAATTATTAAACTAATAAGATTTAAATCGCACCTGATTTGTATCTTGATTTCTTTTTGATCTTATTGGTAAATGAAAATATCGCGCTGAAACCTTATTGTAATAAAAACAAAAAGAATAATAAAATAAAAATATTTCGCAGATATGTGTAGTGCGCTAAATCACCCAAGAATCACATATAATTAACTTATATGATATAAACCTTCTACATAGAGAAAATTTTAGTGGTACATATATACTACTAGGTACTATAGACTTTACCTCAATCGTGCTTCACAATGATTCCCACGATTGTCTGTGGAGTGTACCATTTTATTGTAATTAAAACAACCTCTTAAATACTCAACTGCTACGGCGTAGAGAATGGCTACGGTTTAACGGCTGCAGTAAAATGGCGTTTTATGTACCCAGCTACAGCGGAAGCGCGTAAAAAGCCGCCTTTATCGCTTCCCAATGTTTTGATGTTCATTGCATATGAAAATCTCGGGGGTTAGACCGCACTTAACGTAGGGCAGGGTGTTGAATCTACGCTGAAAATAAAGCAAACAGCCCAACATAAACTCTGTTTAAAGGCTTGTCCTTTCTGATTCCTGTTTTAAGTCATTATAAAAAAAATATTAATTTATAATCGATTTATTTTGTTTACTCGAGGCAAACCTGAGTTCAAACGCCGGTGCCGGCACCATTTAAATTGTTAATTTCTTAATTGCAATTTTAAGTACTGATTTACCACGTTCCCGACGGTGAAGGAAAACAGCGTAAGAAAACCTGCATATCTCATATGAGAAGTTCGCCAATGCCCTCTGGAGCCGCGTGGTGGACTATGCTTTATACCCTCTGTCTAGAGGAGGCTTTTGCCTAGCAGTATGGGTCAATGTAAAAAATAGGCTGTTACTTTACTTTTTTTACTTTCGACTGTTAAGAAGATCATCTTTAAGGGATGACCAATCTCTCGTAAGCTTAATATTATATACTAGCCAAATTGGAAGAACTATGCAACCTAAAGGTTGTAATATTTTTGCATAGTTCTTGGAGATATATTAAGATTTACTAGATTCGCAATAGTGTGAATATTTATTAGCTGTAAAGATAAATAGAGCAAAATAAAAAAAAAACTGCGAGGAATGTAAGCGATGTAATAGAAAAAAGAGATCACAGCACTCACAATAAAGCCTTTCTCAGACAATCGCCTTTTTACACAAGGCCTTATCGAAATTGGAAAAACCGTTTATGAGATAAATGTGAACATTGATGGTATGCACACACAATTTTTCTTCTCACTTCTCAGGTGCATATTTTTCTTGGTTTTATTATATTATATTACATTTTTTTAGTTTTTCTTTGATGGCTGCTTGCCGCAATAATAATCCGTAGGGTGCGGCTACGTGGCTCAGATTCAACTACAAGCAATATTTGTATATTGCTTTTTGATGGGAGCTCTACCAATAATTATTTCGGATTTGGGTATTTGTATGTGTGAAACACATCTTTTCATAGTGAAATAAATAAAAAAAAAAGGTTGTCTGTAAAGTCGGTTAACGAACGATAACTTTACGTGATAAGGTCATAAGAAATGTTCCTTTCAATCACATGTTCCGTGCTCTCGCTTACACGCTCGGCTCAGGCGGAACGTGACAATGAGTCATGCTTTTTTTTTCAACCGGCGTTCATCGATTTATAAGACGTTATCACGTTAAAATTGAAAAAAAAACAAGATATATTTTGAGATAAGCTTTTGAGCTTAAAATTTCTTCATGTTTTGTAAGATAAAGTATAAGTTAACTTTTTAAGCTGTTTAAAGCGTATAATAATGGATTCGGTAGAGTCGTGTGTCCGTAGAGTAGACGTGCGAGTTGAATTTCCCGTTGAACACGGATTAACCGGACAACCGTACGCACTTAGCTAACCGTAGTGTTAACAAAGCACGGCCCGCGTGTGGACAAGCCCCGCGCCCGTGTTTGCTTAACGGTGCATTGATTGCTTTTACAGCGAGATAAATCGCGTGTTTATAGACCAGATGGAACGGCCATGGGGATCGTAATAACGTCCGGACCGCTTGTGAGACTAATAAAAATGGACGAGGTATTTGCTACGGTCTCCGTTTTAGGGTTAAAATACTCTATGGCAATCTTATGGTTGTCTATTATCGAATATTGATCTTTATCCATATTTATGAGGTTATAAATAGGCGAGTTTTATCTGTTTTACAGCAGTAGCTCCTTAAGCTATGGAATTCATGTCACCATATATATATAGTTAGTTATAATGTATTTAGTTGTATACTATATATATACATATATATATTTGATTAAGGCTGGTGTTTGCTGACATGTGTTCTTTGACATATGTCATACTTATGTTTGTGCGGAAACTTCACTTTGAAAAAAGTTTTCCAAGGAATGATAGAAATATTTTAATGAATGAAATAGATCCTCTGGACTTGTATAAATAATATATGACAATGGATGAAAGTGATGCTGAAAGATGGCGGTAATTATTAATAACCAAATAGGTAGTTATAATTTAAAAAAAAATGATGACTGATCCATTTATAGACCTAAAAATAACTCTAGATTTTGATCGAAATCAAAATAAAGTTTTTGAATGTACTAACTTAGGGGTCCTTTATAGCCGCTTACGCTTCTCACTTGGACCCCAACCTGCACCGATCGCCTGATAATCGTTTCCATTAACGCTTTAACGTTAGCGACCCCTCCGTACGATTAAAACCCAAGCAACCCAATTATTTCGACCAATCGGCTCCCACCGCAAGGGCAAGACCGGTTCGCGGCAATTATACGAAGGATTAAATGACCCCGTCGACCCTTGTTTAATTTCAACTAACACACGGCTGAATCAATTAGGATGCCTAACCAGTATATGTTGACCCCTCCGGTCAAATATTTGTGATATCTAAGAATCGGTGGAACTAGTTATGAAAGTTTCAGTTAAAGTGATTTGTACAAATTAATTTAGTACAAACTCCTATCGAGGATTTTGTCTTCGCGTACTTCAAAAGTACACCCAAAGTGAATTAAAAATTACCGTGCCAATCTCCGTTTTGATTTATTTAATCTATACTAATATTGTTAAGCTGAAGAGTTTGTTTAGTTGAACGTGCATATCTTTAAAACTACTAGTTCCAATTGAAGATTTATTTTAGCGTTCAAAAGCTTATTTATCGAGTAAGGCTCTAGGCTATATAACATCACGCTGTAACTAATAGGAGCGGAGCATTAATGACAAATGTCGCAAAAAATCTCTTATGCGACGCAGACGAAGTTGCGCGGGATCATCTAGTATTTTATTATTGGTAGTATAAGACAATAATAATTAGCTTATGCAACAAGTTATTGTAAAAAACGAATTTACAAATCCGTCATTCATATTTGGAAAATATCGAATATTTATTCTAAGCTTAGACAAACATGAGGCTAGACTGTAACTAATGTCATAAAATACAAAATAAAAGATTTTGTAAATTATTATTATTAAGTAAAACACGAAAATTAATCACAAACAAAATCAAATGATTGCAAGGCAAAAGTATTCTCTAATCAAAGCAAACATATAATTCAGAAGTTATCTAAACGGGACCATAAACAAACATGGCGGGCCATTAAGCAATTGAGCGGACACGAGCTTAGCGCGAAATTAAAGTTGCAACACCAATTAACTTTCATCCATGGCCGGCCGACCACTGAACGTCCGCCATAAGTAACTTTATTTGCACACTCCGCCATTATCTCAGTAGTTAGAGATCGGCATAACACAAATCATTATCTAACTAATTACAACTATAGGAGATAACGTAACAGCCACGCTTCGTTACTACCAATCGCAAACGTATAATGGAACATTCCTGAGGCATAGTTGGCATTGTTGGCGACCAGCTTTAGAAGACCCCTCTGATTTCCTAAACACTGGAGATCATTTCATCGACCAGTTTAACAAGGTCTCTAAAACTCTTCTGATTTTAGAAAGAATGCGGTCATCTTATAACGGACGAGTTAGTTCTGCTTCGGCAACTGGGCGTTATCGATTCGTGTAACTTCGGATGCTTTCGGGCGTTGTCGTCCCGCCTATCTGCGCGCGCGCATCCCTCCGTTCCTTTCACTCTTGTTAGGTCCCCGTCAGTCCGTCTCCGTCGCTGGTGGAGTGCGGACGCCACTCCCATGGGTCGTGTTGGATCATTTTCCAATTACAGAGCCGGAGCTTTTTGCCGAGGCCCGTTGATAAGCTTTCTATTTCAATAGCGGAATGATTTAATCGCTGTTCATATTTAACAATAGTAAACACAAGTGTGCTAATCGTATATCAAACAAGTACATACATCTTTAAATTTCGAAATTTATGACTTTTATAGTAATTGTTCCGAAAGAATGGATTCGAGAAATTAATAATCTTAAACTGCATTATGTTTGTAAAAATATTTCATTTGGTACATAATCAATGGCATACGTATTAAATGTTTTATTAGGTTCAGCGGTTAAGTAAAAATCGAAGCACGAATATTATGAGTTATCAATGACTCACAACATAAATGCAAATGATCGATATTGTCCATAGAATATATTGTAACCTACTTCTTAAACACGAAGTATCCATTGCAGCAGATATAAAAATTAGTCTGGTATAAATATCATGTGACTTATATAAATAAATATAAAGAATTCTAGTCCTCAATGACTTATACTTACTTACTGCAATATAGTCCTAAACATTATGTTGACATTAAGGATATAACTTTTTCTTGAAGTATGTCATATTATTTATTATAAGAGTAATAATATAGATATATTAACTGCCTCCGTGCCTTAGTGGTAGCGGTAGTGGTAGGTAACTTAGCTTTATAAACCGGAGGTCATGGGTTCGAATCCTGCGGGGGAACAATGACTTTGTGTTGTTGTTTCACAATTGGGATATGGCAATACGGGCCGATCACCCAATTGCCTGAAAATTAAGATGATCTGTGCGTCGTATGGGCATGAAAAAGCCGGTGTCGGTTGTCAAGAAAACCTTTGACAATCGTGAAAAGGATGTTACGAATACAGTTTATTCCTTTGGGTTCTACAACCCAAGGTCATATGCCAGTCGCTCTGTGTAAAAACTGATATTCAGGTAAAATTTGGTTGGATTAGAAGCCGACCCCAAGCAATTTGGGAATAAGGCTAGGAAGAAGAAGAATCTTGTAGCACAATGTTAGGAAAAAATCCGTTTTTTATTTTTGTTGTTTTGTGTGTTGGTACGGAACCCTCAGTGCGAGAGTCCGACTTGCATTTGCCCGGTTTTAATTTTTTTTCATCGAGCACATGGTAAAGCGACACATAAAATTGCAATTAATAAATTGACAATTTCATTGGTGCTGGCACCATCGGTTTGAACTCAGGTTCGCCTCAAGTATACAGAATAAAAGCCGAGCGTCCGGAAACTGAGCTACAACGGCTTTTTCTTTAAAATTTCGACTAGATCAGACTCAAAAAAGATACTGCTTATGTAGCTGACATTTATTGATTAAATAACGCTGATAATCTTAAAGATGAACCAATTTTCATCAGTCATTAGGAACACTTTCTATCGTTTAAATTGTTTAATTCACAAAAGCTTTTTAATAGAGAATGTTTGGTAAGCGAGCTGAGCGACCAAATTCACCTGATGTTAAGTGATCCCGTCGCCCATAGACACATACAATATCCGTAGAGCATAATCGCGTGTGCGTTGCCAGCCTTGGAATTTGGATAGAATTAGTTTATTATGATGGGTCAGAAAGATTAAGTTCTCTTCCCAGTCCTGAATATGATCCCAGCACCATCTACCGTGGTGATAGAAACATACCATCCTACCCATGTAATATGTCTCTCTAAGGCTGACAAAGGTCTAGCAATACTCCGTATGTGGTTTGGTGTCCAAGGGCGAAAGCTATCAGTAACACCAGGTGAACCGTTTGCTTGCTTGCCAACATTTATCTATGCAACAAGAATTATATTAACCTACCCATTTTTATCTGTACCACCCAAAGGTTGATGGGAAAAAATACCATAGGACATTAAGTCCGCCCAGGTACAATACTTGTGCATAAGGAATAAATAAATTAAATAAATATATTTACATAAAATTGCGGAATTTTGTTTTAGAAGAGAAACTACTGAATCGATTTATGAAAATTTTATGGTACCAATTTTCAAAGAATAACTTTTTAAATAAAATGTTCACAATTGACGGAAATATCGGAAAAAATACATTAAAAAAATAATACATATATTCGAACATATAACACCCTCCTTTTTTGAAGCCGGTTAAAAAACGAATTGACGATTTAAAAAAGAAGTTGTCACACACACACACACTCATTAAACAGCGTTTTGTGTAAGCTCTGTTTATTTTGGGTTTAAAATATTGCAAGGAAAGTATCTTTGCAAAATTTACCAACTTGGAAAGGCTACTACATTATCATTTACCATCAGGTAGAACGGTAAGCGTGTGTTAGCCATTTTATGATAATAAGGGTCATACGGTCCGCCCACAATGGCTCTTCTAGCGACCTTGCGTGTCGTTTATTCAAGATAAGCGGCGGGTCTATCGTTCTAAATATTATTGTCAAGTGATTTTTTTTAGGTCATCATTATCTGACCTCACGAATTTTATATCGTTATGTTTTCGCGTATTTTAAATGACAATGTTTATCTCCTGGGCAGTTGATTGAATTCGATCAGAAATAATAATAACAACCACATAACATATTAGATGAGTCCTTTGTGTACCTTTTGTCAAAGATGAAAGTGGAATAGACTATACTAGACAGATAAAGCGATGGAGAGAGTGATCGCTTTACCAACGATCTCCATAGATTTTTTCCGTAAAAATTTAGCTGCCCTTGATTCGACTTTTATCACGATTCAAGTGAAAATGTTTTGAACGGCTTTACTCCAATTTTCTGCGAAACGAATACTCGAAAGGCCTTAAGATTAAAGCAATAGATTTCTGTTATAGCTGGTTGAGTACAGTATCCCTACTAGTGCTCTTGCTGCACTTTTACGGCCGCTCGCCAGGGATTGCCAGATAGCAGTTCCTACTGTCTTCTTTTCCAAATCCTTTCCCCTCCTTACCTAATATTTTCTGACCTATCCTATCCAATACCCTGTTCTATCCAATTTCCTGGCAACGCACACGCATCTCTTCGGATGTTGTGCCCATGGGCGACAGGATCGCTTATCATCAAGTAAGCCGTTAGCCCGTTTGACATTCTTTCCCTTTAAAAAAAAATTACTTATATCCTTACTTCTATAACGAACCCGTTGTCGCGAAACTTGTTTTGCAGACTAAGCAAAAGAGGTTTTGTGGTGGCATTCTAGGTTCGCGTTAGTCTCTTAAATCCAAACACATTTAATATGCCGCTTGAAAGTTTCGTCAAGTCCAGCGAAAATAGCTTATCAGAAAACAACCAGTTTAGAAACAATATTTGTTACATTTATGTCAGGAATACGTTTCTTTTCCATTGAATAATAAGACGATTTTGAATCAAAATGGAACGGGAAATATTTTGCCTCGATGCATTGCCAAAAACATTTCAATCATCTACTTGCTAAAGCTGTGAGCATAACACATGATGATTAGGAACACGTGATTACCTTGTCTTGGCTCACCTCAGCGTATTCGGAGTAGAGATACATTTAAATCTCTAGTTTTGACGGTAGTTTGAAACAAAGTCAAAGCGGCTGCATACATAATAAGTAAGTATTTCCACCGAGACCGCTTCTAATCAAGTACAAATGACAAATCCACTCGTGTCTCGAATACTGCTGCCATATTTTGACAGGTGCGATGCGAAATGTCATTCATCTCCTACTGCTATCCTGCTCATACTTAATAATACTTATCTTTAATAATTACATATATAATAAAATTTAAAAAAAACCGACTTCAACCGCCTCTAAAGTGGGGTTTCGTAATGTATTTTCAACTTCAACGTCAACTATTTCATTAATAACTTAAAAACTACTTGTCGGATGTTATTCAAATTTAAATGGGACCACACGGGAAGCCTCAGCTTTCAAATAAAAAAGAATTATAAAAATCGGTTCACCCAGTGAAATAAATAAGCATATTGTAGCTATACCTACGATTCACCTTTATATATAAAGTCCTCCGGAAGGAATTTCGACCACGACGACCAATCTACTCAGAGATAAGCCAACTGCGCCGGAGATATTATAGTGCACTAACATACACGCAGACACAGATGCACTCTCTGTTCCGTTGCTCTCGAAGGGACAGATATCCGTCATGACCGGAGAGTGATCAGGCGCAGGACCGACTAATTACATGCCCATCCAACGCATGGATCATCTTATTTTCAGGCGACATAAACACAAAGTCATTGTCCTCCCGCGGGATACGAACTCACGACCTCCGGTTTGTAAACCAAGATCCTATACCCCTAAGTCACGGAGGCAGTATATTTGAGTAGATAAGAAGTATAAATTGTGTGTGGCCATACCTATGAATCACCTTTATCTCCCCTATTTCGAGGTACAGGGTCGGTTAATAAAGGTACACATTTTTAGTGTGTATGTGTTAAGGTACACATCCCGCTAGTTGATAACGGGTCAGATTACAAATAGCGGTTATTGGGACAACTCCCCTAGCGTGGGTTGGCCGACCTCAAGGAAATAAGTAACTAACGGTTTTTCCCGCGTAAGGCAATGATGGGCTTATATCCACTCTGAAAATACATTAATGAATATTGATGAAATTCGAAATCCAACGACTCCTTTTAGTAACCCATGAACTTAACCTTTCTAACCCTCAAAGTATAAAAAAGGTAATGTTATAAGTTTGAAGCGTGTAAATATGTTTGCGTTTCTGTTTGTGCCAACATTTGATCCAATTTTGGATTTGATTTTTTTTTGTTTGAAAGGTGACTTGATAGAGTATTTTGAGCTATGATACAACGAAATTTGCTAAAGAGTTCGAAAATTATTAGCATTTTGATAGTTTAAGAGGTTTTTGTAAATGTTAATCTTATTATTATTATGGAATTTTATGCTACAAGCGCTTTTTCATTGCTGAAGGTTGGATGTAAACTTTTTCATCTCTCACTATTTTCTGCCAAACGATTAATATCTTCTACTCTTTTGATATTGGTATTTTCTCTAAAGTTATTTATCAATACTGATATCCTCATTTAATTTCTTCGCTTCTCATTTAGTTAATTTACTGCTATGTTATACCATATAGGTTTTAGGTCGTCTCGTATTTGCCTAAGTTCTACATCTTTTTTGTTTGTTTTGGTTTCTTATTTTATTTTATATTTTTTAATTACTGGTTTCAATTAACAGCTATATGCCATTTTTTTTCAATTATGCGAGCAAGTCCGTGTATTCGAGTATTCCCGACAGAGTTACGATAAAATCCCTCGGGATAGTCTACCTTTTTACTTATTATCCATATATATTTATTTTCTACAAACATTTTGTACTTTATCTAGGTGCGTATGTGATTATCATTATTTTACAAAATAATAAAAATGTATTTCAGAATAAGTAAATTAGGAAAAACTTTCGCCGCACGTATCGCCAATCTAATATTTGCGAACGTCCTAACGTTGACTAAGAAAAAATACTAAATAAATTAATTACTTACGAATACCGTGAAAACTTTTTATTCTTCTTTCTCCTAGCCTTACTCCCAAATTACTTGGGGTCGGCTTCTAATCCAACCGAATTTTACCTGAATATTAGTTTTTACACAGAGCGACTGGCA
>DWHK01001586.1:0-10928 GCA_018247855.1 Graphium androcles
ACATAGATACATACATAAAATGTATTTTCGCCCCAACTGTAATTGTAAACCTCACTCGCTTCGCTCGCTCGGTCAATAACACAGTGATTGCTAATGGAGAGCTCGTTTCAAAACACTCTGTGTATTTAAAAAGTATTTTTTAATCATAAAAGTTTATAAGTATTTTTGAAATCCATCAGCCACCTCGGAAACCGTAATCTTGATACTTCAGTTTATTGAAATTATTAAAAAAAAAAAAACAATTTCGACAATTCGAAATCGATAACTTGGTATGTTTCATTAGAGGCATAAATACGAATAAAAAAAATCCGTAATTTATGTTTCATTACTAATACAATTAATTTAAATTTATTTTATATAAAAAATAATTTTATTAAATTTAATAACTAGGTATGTATATTTTAATGTTTAATGAAGATAAACTCCTGACTGCTTCCGTGGCCGAGTGGTGTAGGCCCTTGCTTTAGAAACCGGAGGTCGTGGGTTCGAATCCCGCGGGACAATGTCTTTTGTTGTTGTTTCTCAGTTGTGTTAGGGCAATACGGGCCGATCACCCGACTACCTAAAAATAAAGATGATCCATGCATCGGATGGACATGTGAAAAGTCGATCCCAGTTGTCTTGAAGACCTTTGACAATTGTTAAAGGATGTCAGCGCCTTCAAATATCCTGACAACTAATCTATCTTTCGAATTCAATTTATTTTTTGGGTTGCGGAGGTCGGATCCCAGTCACTCTATGTAAAAACTCATATTCAGGTAATATTTGGTTGGATTAGAAGCCGACCCCAAGTAATTTGGGGTTAAGGCTAGGATAGGCTTCTTACGAGTCGATTTCATAGAGGCCTCCGGTTCGGAAATTTTGTGTGGACTGAAATCAATAAAAAAAAAGTTTAAAGTTTATCTGCACAACGTACTCTCTGCACCATTGACCATTTGAAATCATGTATGACTTCAAATGAAAGGTGTATTATAATTGTTTAGGATCAAGCTCCAGTCGTGCGTCAGAGCTGACACACCAAGCAAGGTTTTTTCTGTACCACCCTAGGTTGACTGGGAAATGATGCTGCCATTGGCAGTAGATTTTAGTACTTTTTTTACATTTTAAAGAAGCTTCCATAACTAATAGCTATATTATAGCTAGGCTTGTGTTCCCAGGGCGATTGACACACAAGTTCTGCACACACAAATATATAAATTATTTGTAGGCCACACAAATAATTGTTCCGGGCGGGAATCGAACCAACGACCCGCGACTCTGAAACCAACGGCCTAGCAACTGCGTCAACCGGTTATCTCAAGTCCACCTGTGTACGCAATTATGTGCAAAAAGTTTAAATTTAAGTGTTTAAGTAATAAGTGTTTTTTCTTGTGTGTTAGTACGCTGTTAGCCCGGCGGCTTCATAGCTTCGTCGGGAGAGGCCCGAGGACAGAGAAACGACCTAGCTGGTGCACGACGATTACACTACAGAGCATAGTAATTTATATTTATATAGCATTAGTAAAAGAGTGCGAACTCTAGGGAAAAACATGCAAGCATAATTTACTAAGGCGTGCAGCGAATGTAGTCGGCACTTTTGTGTCACACACATATGCATAATTAAGTGGACGTCTTACACACATATACAAAACACGTGTCTAGAAATATTAGGTTATGTATCAACCGGGATCAGTAAAGTAAAAATATGTTAATAAAATATAGTTATTTATAGGAGTGAGGCATTTATCGTAACAGATAAAAATCATAAGTATTCCTAGATACTAGATAACAGTTGTTCCTGTGATATCATATATCTGTTCAAAAATATCATTCATATTTCACAATACTCGATCACAATCTGCATCTGCACTACACTTTTCACAGCTCAAGAACAACTACCTATTCCTGTTATCTGTTATTTCTTCTTCATAGGTATTAACCTGTCTCGTTCTGACCCGCTTGATTTATTGTTGCTAAAACGAGAAGCACCTAGTATTACTAGTATTATTAATCTGTCTCGCTTACACTCGCTTGATTGAATCTTGCTAAAACGAGAAGCACCTAGTATTAGTATATTATTAACCGAAAATTCAAATTGTAATGTTACAAGACGATTATCATCCTTGAAAAGTGACAACTATTTTTAGTCGTATTATCTGTTTCTAACTTCCAGTTCGTAAACATTGGAAGAACAATACTAACATTACAATTGAATACTAAAATACTAATTGATATTAATAAATAATACACATAATGGTTATTGGTAACACGTCAAACCATAATTTTTAGGATGACATCAAATAATAATATTAGTACTCATATTTGTACTGTACGTCATTTGTTAATTTACAGACTGTGCTTAAAAAAATAACAGGCTGTTATTTAGTAACAGATATTGATATCTGTTATTATTGCGTTACAGTAACAGGATTAACAGATATCTTGTTTGACCTGTTATAACCCAAGACTACATTAGTTGTGTGCCAATAAGCTTTTCGAGTAGCACCTGACGAAAGAATACAATGCATGGAGCCTTAGTAAGGAGGATAATCATAGCATGCAAGATAAGCAAAAAACTGGCTTCCGGTTGGTTGAAATATAGTTACATTGAGTAGTTACAAAACCCACCATGATGGTGCTGCGAGTAATCTATAAGAATGAAATAAAGTTGCAGTTATAGAGTAATAATTTTTAGAGACCGGATTTACTGGTCTCCAACAATGACGTCCTTTCCTATGTGTCGTACTTAGGATAAAGTGGCGTCACCTAATTTTAATAATTTTTAAGTAAATCTTGTTATATCAAGAATATTATGGTATTCTGTACTCCATGATACTATGCTTATATACGCCATTAGATTTGAGATCTTGAATGCAGATTACTCTTTAATAGCATCTGCTTATAGGAAAGAACTGAGATGTTGTCTAATATTTATATGCTTAACCTAAAAGAGAACTATAAGTTAACGAGCGACTCAGTTATGAAATTTTGCTATATCAACGTACCTTAACCATCTCTTAAAAATAGACAATCCTCCACCAATGCATTATGTTATTATCAATTATTCAACACAGATACAGGTGCAGCCGCAGCGGTGATCGCGGAATAGATATTATTTCTATTTATCTAGGTGTGCCTTGGCACTCCCAAGACTGGCTTGTCTCCTTATCAGTGGACATAAGAGTATCCAGGCGTAGCCTATAAAACACTCTTTTTTCCTGTCCCTTACACAAGTTGAGGTCAACACATTGGTTTTTGATAATTTTTTACTCTCATTCGTTGTTTTAACTAAAGATACTGTCCAAATTAAACTTTTTTTTATATTCCATTCCATTTATCTACATAAACTTAATAAACAACAAAAAGTCACTTTATTATGAGATGTGAATCGCAAAAGACAACGCTGATTTCTCTGATTTTACGCACTGCCGTTTCCATGCCGTACCGCTCAGTTTCAACGCAAATTCAAGATCATAGCAGTGACCTGACTTTAGATTAGTTTCTGCCACTTAGTTCAGAAATATTCTGGTAGGACGATATAGAACTTTTCGTTAAGGTGCACGTTTTAGTCATTGCACCATAAAGACAAACATCAATTATCCTGAAATCCGTTTGCCTCCTAAGATTTATAAGTCGATTATGAATATACATATTTTATACGAAGTTCATAAGTTTTGTTTTCTTTAACCTTTTTGTATTACGGGCAAACAACTTATAAAATAACAAACGTGCATACACACGAAGAGACGTTTCGACTGCAAAGAGGCATAAAAGATGTTCAAGACATGAAATGTCCTTTATCTTACTCTCACCGTGTATATAGGTACATAGGTGAAAATTTTTGTGTTACTATCATATCTTAATATTTTTTGGAATTAATTTAGGTAGACCAACACAGGAATTTTAATACTTACAATAAACAAGCACATTAATGATTATTGGCAGTGTCGGATTAACCATAAGGCAATTTAGGCAACTGCCTTAAGGCCGCATACCGAAATAAAAATTAAAAATATTTCATGTAAAGAAAATTTAATATGAAGAAGAAAAAATACGTCACACCGAATTCCACTCTATGAGACTAATGCGTGTTGCTTCATTCTCATAGAGTGGACATATCATCGAATACTAATTTTTACAGACAATTTTTTTTTTTGAAAATTACGTTCAACAAAGAAAGTGAATACTGGCTGTTAAGTTTAATGAAGCGTGATCCCAGTGATTAAATAAAATGTGGTACGTTCGGGGTATATTTCTGCTCTCTGCAGCCGATTCTGGGTGAGCGTCGCTCACAATGCATCATGGGAGGCTTTTTGCTCATTAGATCCCATGGCTTCAGGCGCTTACTCGGGATGGTTTATTCGCTCGCATGTGCATGACCTCGTCGATATACGCCGATGTGATACACCGTGTAAGTCTTAGTCGGTGAGATTCCGACACAACCTATTCTTGCACTCGGATAAGAGTTTTTTGCATTAACTCCGATATCTGAAGACCACCACTTCCTAAAAAAGTTGTAACTCCCTCCTCCTTGAGAAACGCATGGCAGATGAATAATTTACTGGGCTGGATAAGAAAAATCAGGAAAATATTCAATAGGTGGCCTCTCGCAGGCTTTTCCGTCCGCTATTAATTCAAAACAAAAGATCATGTCAGCCAGCTTATTAAAGTAATATAGGCTATGAGGAAACATTCACATAAACACAAGTTAAACTTTCTCTATTTATTCAATAAATTAAATTGATTTCACATTGTTTTGCATCACGATTCATGTATTTTTCATTTATTTGCAAAATATATACCCTTATTTTTTTTAGAAAATACTTCATAAACACAGAAATACAAAGATTTTAACATGTTTTTATGCGAATGTATCGGCAGTGCGAACGTAAGGTAAGACAAATGGTTTGTGAATATTAAGGCAACACAATATGAACCACTTCGTACACCTAATAGACATCGATCAGTCTTTTAACTCATCTGTCTCATTTTATTATGTAAAAAATATTCACACTTTTCTTTACTTTCTTTTATTGTTTAAAGTGATGGCATACCATCGTAATAAGTCAAGTATTCGTAATAATAACATACTATAATTGCATTGGTTAAGGGACACTGAGAATTGCATTGCCTACGGGCCCCGGTGCTGGTTAATAGCATCAATAAAATTCTCATTTACCATCTAGGCTTGCTTTTTAAGTATTTTCGTTTTTTCCCTTCCGCGATCATTCCATAAAAAAAGGAAAATATTTGAATTTAGGTGTACAAAAAATGTTTGTGTTTGTACGAACTATTTTATTAATGTTATTATTCCAGCTTCAGTGATAAGCCACATGTTGGCAATATATCAAGTAAAAATCGAGACAGTAGACGAGAAGATCAATTGATATACCGTGAAATTGAAGCTTCGGTGGCTATTTCTGAAACAATAATGTACATCTTGTATCAACAGCTCAATGTAAAGAAGTTGATCTTTTTTCATAGATAAAAGTAAGCAAACATATGATTTACCTGATGTTAAGCGATAATCGTCGCCCCTTATTGGTGGTTGGAGGTTGGCAACAAACTAGCAAGTTTACTTCGTGCTAACCTAGGAGACAATATCATTGGACAGATAGGAAAGAGTAGGCATTAGAAAATATTCAGGAGTAAGGATAAAAACAGGGAAATGGGCAAGGTAAAACGAAACAGGCTATTAAGTGCAGCCTTTAACATCATATCGTGTTGTATCCAGAGTAATGATAATAATGGCGTATTAACTATAAAAAAGGGTCTTGTCAACATTTATCATGCCGTAAAATTTTGAAGGAATTCTGTACAAAATTATGTAAAAAAAAAAATTATCACTGGTGTGGAATCCTGGACTTATCATACGATTAAGACGCAGCAATCAGCCGTTCTGGCTTTCCAGGACGAGCCAAGGCCGACCAAGTCTTGCTTGCACTCAATAAAAGAGTTGCATCGATTGCGGCAAAAACTGGGCATTTTGCCACTATTGTCCTAAAAGATCCTACGAAGGTTAATCCCAACTCGTTTACCAAAGTTTTCTGCCGCAAGATATCAAAGTGCCAATGAAATCTAGTTTACCCACCGCACGGTCCTGACTTGAGCTCTTATGATTATTTCGCTTTCTTGAAGAGCAAATAGCCTTGGTGGTCAACGTTTCCGGTCGGTAAGTAGTTACCTCAGACAATCTAAAGTTCGGAGTGGAATTAATATTTCCAAAAGTAAATCGAAGAAAGGTAGTGTATCAAATACGCAACGAATTCTTCGAATAAAACGCAGAATACTGTAATATTTGTCAATAGACAAATATGGTGACATACTGCGATCTCTGTGTTTAGTTATTTTTAGATGGTCTCTGCAAATACATGAAGTTTTTAAAGGTATAAATAACAAAATTGCTAATGCTGATGCTAATGGTGTGGAGTGCACGCGACGGATGCCGATAATGAACTCGCCCAACTGCGGTGAGCGAAAGTGTTTTGTTAAGGCGAAAATACTGACGAGACAAAAAATAGCTATTGTATTATTAAAAGCTTTCATTTAAATAAAATAAATAAAAGTACATATTTATTAATTAATAATACAATTTATTTTATTACATTGCTTCATTGCAAGCTTCAAGCCTGTGTACAATATTATTGTATATGTTGATACTTGTTCATCGCACAAAAAGCATTTTTAATACCTTTCCAATTCTTAATCGGTGTGCAATGCAAAAAAATCTTATAAAGATAAAAATAAATTCGTAATGGAATTTAAATTCATTATGTAAAAATATTTTTAAAAAAATAATACATTATGGTTGGACGGTATACATTAACAAGTTGTTCATTTTTTTTTCTCGAAAAATACTATTCAATTCTAACATAAAAGATGTTTGAAATTAAAGAAAGTACAACAGTGGATTTATTAACACTAGATTTACTGACTGAGCCAATTTTTAATATATATATATTTTATAGCAATAGAATTTTAAATGAGTCAAATTGCCTTAGTTCGTAAATCTAGTGCTAAATAGCTTTTTGAGATTGCTTCATATTTCAAGTTGAAATTGGGAAAGAGACCTACATATATTTACAAATAATTTTTATTATAGACAAGAGAAGAATAAAAACCAGATAGAACTCCAATGCAGGTAGGGTGCGGCGTATGGCCTCCGGAATAGTTTTTTAAATTCATTTATTAGATGCAACGTGAATGTTGGTGATAGCAGCAAGAAAGTTTTGTGTGAAAGTTTTAAAATTATATGTTAATTACAATTTGGCTATATTCGATAATTAATGTTCCTCATTTTAAAGAAATTTGAACACAGTAAATGTTAAATATAGCCCAACGAAATACAATTATTAGTTGTTTAAAAACGAGAAGTAGACTCAATATGTAAAGAAAATAAATATCCAGGGGTGTCATCCCATGATATTTATTATAGCTTATAGCTAGCACTATAGACATGATTATCATTCTCAATGTGTGCTTTTAATCTGATGGACATAAGGACGAAAACTGAAATGCGACAAAATAATCGCGGACCTCGAACTATAATAAATGTGAGAGATTAAGAATGTTCGGTTGTAAAATAGAATTACTAAGTACATTTTTCAGATTGAAACGGTTACGCTTACATCGTAATACTTAAAAGTTAAATACAAGTAAAAACCTAAAAATGTATATATAGGTGTAAATCTGTAAGTCACCATAAAGTCGCCGATTGCATTCACTGTAAGAGTCTGTAAGTTCAATAGTTGCGTTCGTAATATCATAAGTACAAAATGTCCTAGGCCTCGTGTGCGCGGAGCCCGGCAGCCAGGCGCCGGTCGCGGTGAGGTCGCGGTGAGGTCGCGGTGAGGGCGCTGCGGGGCCTCACATGCCGGACTCGGCGATGCCCTCGTCGTCTGCAAAGACACGGCGGTTAGCGGTTAGCGGTTAGCGGCATCGCGCGTGTAGTGATCGCACAAAACACACTAGTAGGAAGGTAGCACGAAGAGTTAGCGTTGGACATCCTGAAGTCACACAGATATTAATATGAATGAGGGTAACGAGGTGGTAATGGGTCATTTTGCTTGGTCTCTCCGTGATTGTAATGCTACGGAAGTGACGAGTGACGGGTGACACGTGGGGCATGCGGCACGCGCGCTCACGTGTGCAGGGTGTGCGGCGTGTGCGGCGTGTGCGGCGTGTGCGGCGTGCGCCTCTCGCTATGTCCTCCGGCCGCCGCTCCTCCCGCACGCGGCTATCGCTTACTTACAATGTGCAACTTCAAACTGCTATAAAATAATGCTATATGCGATAAGTTAAAACGACAGACTGATTTTGTACATTCGTGATACATTACATAGTTATCCTAGCATTAATGTTTAATTACTACATTTTGTTTGGACTCGGAGATCATAATCATAACACGTCAATATAGAAGAGAAAGACGTCAAGAGACTCTGTGGTAGCGCGGGAAGCAGGGGCAGCAAGAGGCAGGGCAGCAGGTACCTTCGAAGGCGGGGTTGTGGTGGTGGTTGTGGTGGTGGTTGGGCGGCGCCAGGTCGCGGCCCTCGAGCGCGGCCACCACGCACTGGTGGATGCAGATGTACTGCTGCTCCGTCTGCACCATCCAGACGCGCTCGCGGCGCAGGGCGTGCACCATGCCGAACACGTCGAGGCAGTCGGCGCCGGCGTGCAGCTGCTGCAGCGCGCGGTCCAGCGTGATGAAGGTGCCGGAGCGGCCCACGCCGGCGCTGCAGTGCACCACGACGGGGCGCGCGTCGGGCGGGCAGCGCTCGCGGAAGGCGCGCACGAAGCGCGCCAGCGCCGTGGGCGGCTCGGGCACGCCGAAGTCGGGCCACGTGGTGAAGTGGAAGTGCTTCAGCACGCGCTGCTCGGCGCCGCGGCACACGGCCAGCTCCGTCACCGTCCAGTCGGCGTAGCGGCTCTCGTTCAGCGCCGTCACGGCGATGTCGCCGTAGTACACGGGCCGCGTGTCGTACGGCCAGTAGCGGTCGCACTTCTCGCGCCCCTTCTCCACGCACCGCGTCAGCATCACGATCGCGCGCGACCCCGACTCCCAGCACATGCGCCAGAAGTCGTCGCGCGTGCAGTGCAGCGGGCCCTGTGACGCGCAAACCCGTCATTTCTTATGCCGTCAAATGTTACAAAATCATGCCAATGGTTATTACTTTGAATCGTCCGTTGTCGTCATCGTTTGACCTTTTACAAAGAGAAAAGTGAAATAAACGATGACGACGACGACGGGTGTTACGCCAGCCTTTGTCCTTCTCTTATAAAATAGTGAAATTCTAAAATACTTTTAATATTTATCAAATTTAAATCAGTTGAGTGGAATCGAAAAACAGATAGATTCGGCTGAGAAAGACGATAAGAAACTCAGTAAATGCTCTTTTAACATTGCTTTACAATTTCGAAATACAATAATCTTATTTTTATTATACATAGGTAATATCAGATCAAATAAGTCAGTAAATATTCGACAACGGTATAAAAAGCTTTAATGAAAGTAATAATAATAATAATAATTTATTTACGGTAATATTACTATGCTAATACAATGGTGTCTGTGGGCCTTGAGCTAAGCAAAGCTTGTATCTCAAGACCCTAGGGAGCGAGTTGACAACCACAAGTGACATTTATGTACTAAATAACTATAGTAAAATGATTTTGACATAAAAATTAAATAGATAATTAAACGTAAGAATATTAATTGTAATACAAAGTGTTTAGGTAAAGAACTGATTAATTTACACTTAATTTATGTATATGTGTGTGCGTGCCTGCATGTACGTTTATGTGTGTGTATGATTTGATTTGGGATGTCATTTAACTAAGTCTTCGGAGTTGTTATAATTTTGATTTTGTAAGTGATTTTGAATCATTTTCTTACAGATGTAGTATGACCTATCCTTAATATTTAATGATTTGGAAATGTTATTATAAATTTTAAGTTGTGAAAATAACGGACTCCTTTTGAATAGCTTTCATTTAGCCGTTGGTATCGGTAGTCTAAAGTTTCGTTTGTTTATTAAGTTGTTATAATATAATATTAACGAAACATTCATATAAGCACATGTAAAACCTTCTGTTTTGTTAATAAGTCAAAATGATATGAAATGCACGCTAGATTTTAGATTAGCTACCCCAATACAACTGTGAACCGCATCTTATTAGATTAGTTATTAGAAGTAGTTTCTGTGTGATGAGCGTACAAACACACGCAGACAGACAGACAAAAACTCTAAATTAAAGAAAGACTGTTTGTATTTTTTGTTTAAATATCTTATACGTACCGACATCGGCATAGTACTATTTTGTTATACTGTGTTTCCATATATCAACCAATTTTTTTAATAAACTTTATAAACATGGAAAATTACAAAAAATTTATGTAAACATTTCGTCAGTACGAAACCACTTCACAAAATGTCCAATTATGGATATGGACAGCTTAAAGTAGGTATGTAATAGCCCGTTTTATTATCAAAATGGAATATTTTTAATTATTTTATTTTTTGTTTTTATTGCTCTTCTTTTTATCCAAAAAAACTTGAAATTGACTTCACTCACTAAATAGATATAAAGAGATGGTCCATCTTACTTAAGATGGCGTGAAATACATAGGTATTAATACCTATGGGTTAAATTAAGCTAACGCAGATGGCCAAACCCTTTCCATTTTCTTACCCCTTCGACCTACACTTTCCTTCAAAAGGTTAGCAAAATAACTGAGTTCCTTGTGTTACCATGGGCATATGGTGAACAGTCTGCTTGCTAGCCATCTTCTAGCATCACTAAACAATATCTGAATATGACCTCAATTAAACATGAGTGCGGACTACTTGTTTGTACCATTTGTTATGGAGACGTTAGGTATGTGGGGTCCAAAGACAAATAAATTCCTTAAAGTATTATTTTCTAAGATTAATGTTGTAACTGGCGACAAG
>DWHK01001587.1:0-10924 GCA_018247855.1 Graphium androcles
TTCGAACCGGTGGTAGTTTCTTTTGACAATCAATAAGTAAGTGTAAACGCTTCTATATTGAATAAAGATATTTGAATATGAATTTGGTAGAACTATTTTCACTTCTAAGATAGGTAACGACAACATATTTCAAATTTTTTTGTTGGTGCGATCGCTTGCCATAAGGTGAGTTGTTTGCTGCTTCCATGTGTAGAAGAAAATAAAGAAGAATTTTGCTCTAAACTTCTTTCGGCATTTTTGATGATTTTAATAGTTTGAAGTGCTTGCGTTATTGTATACGTTAAATTATTTTATATTACTAGCGGCCTTGGCAGACGTCATCCTGCCCAAACGTTGCGAATCGATAGCAGCTCCACCTATCTGGTCCACATCTAAAACTAAACCATTAAGGGCTCCAACTCGCACATTATTTTTTAAATAATCGCTTTAGCCGTTCTATAGTAGTTCAGTGTCATTTAAGTAAAGAAGAGTTATGTATATAAAAGATGATATATAAAATATTTTATATTTATATTAGAATAATAGGTAATAATACGTAATATTGAAATCTTAGGTTAATTGGACGGAAGCGTCGTGTACTTCATTAAACGACTAATTACCGTGCCACAGCCTTGGCGTCATTGCTATACCATAACTTTAAATACTAGAGGAATAGCAACGTCAGAGCGGATATCCTTCATCAGATATCTACCCGCCATTTGCAATTTACTGGTGCATAATTATTGCCGTATGCGCCTACACTACTAAAGTCTAAGCGAAGTCGCTTGCCAGCGCTATTATTTTTTATTAGAAAGCGGGAAATTGGCCTAATATCAATTTTAATAATCATTTTTACAGTCGTTTTGTTTTTGGTATTGCTTTTTAAAATGCGCTTGTAATTATTGTAATAAAATCTGATAAGATAAATGAAATACATTATGCCTTTATTTGTGATCTTAAAACAAGAGTATCTCAATTGTTTCGCGTTTTTATTTTATAGAGAAATGTTGTCAAGCGACCAGACGGTTCACCTGATATTAAATGACCCCGCCGCCCATGGACACACACAACATTCGAAGAGTTGTGTGTGTGTTGCCAGCCTTGGAAATTGGATAAACCAGGTTATATGGTTTTTTTATAGTATAGGTTGGCAAGAGAGCGGACAGTTCACCTGATGTTAAGTGATCACAACATCCGAAAAGTTGTGTGTGCGATGCTAGCTTTGGATATTGGATAAAACAGGTTAAAGGTTAGGATGGGTTAGGATTATAATTAAGGATTTGATGGGGAAAGGTGTGGGAAAAGGTGAGGGCAGGAATGGCCATGCAGGCTCTTAGGGTTGCCGGATGCTTACTTTATTTTATGCTGGCTCTTATGAAGGATGGTGGTACCTCCCCGGGCGAGCACGGACGCTCGGGTCTACCACTTTAACTTTTCTCGAATTTACTAAGATCAGAGTAATCATTATCAAAATTGCTGTTTTTATGTCCATCTCTATGTGCGTTTTAATATTCTTTCAGTTGTTTAATGAAATTAAATAAATTTAATATCCAAAACATGCATATATGCATAGGAGGTTATTGTTGCATGTTTAAGTTGCTTTTAGTATTTCTGTTAAGATTAATAAGCATAACGATAAGTATTTGTCTATAATCCCAGGTATATATAAGCTTTATTTATTTATAATATTTTCTCTAAGAATTCAGTTTTAACACAAATTTCATTTTGGGACCCACACGTAAAGGCTAGATAGAGGAGACCAGGGTTGGTTATAATATTTTTTTGGAAGAGTCTTAACTTTTTATTAAATTGTTGTTTTAGTCGAATCACATTTAAATATTAAAATGTACGTTGCCGACGGTTTTGATTTCTTTATAGCTTTCTTTGTCATGCGACAGACTGATGTCAGACATCTTGCTGTTATTATTACCAGGGTTACCATCAGTTTTTTGAATTATTTACATTTGATCTTGTCTTGTATGTGCGGTTGCGGTCTTGCAGTTTTGCTGTGCTTGGATTTAAATTGATTTATTATCGTAATTCCAAGCTTGATGTAACATCCACTGTCTCCCCTATTGAAATTAGAATGTTTTTTTTCTTATTTTAAAGCTTCTTTAATAATTCTTTAGTTTCTATTTTAAATATTATATATAATTCATTTCAATTTATATATTCTCTAATAATATTCATAGATAAATAAGCTTGGGATGTGTCGTTGTTCTTTTGCGAGAATTTTAGTTTTGTCGAATATAGGAGTGCTGAAGAATAAGGGAGCTGAAGAATGAGGATTTTCAAAAATCAGATGATTTTAACGTGAAGTAAGAAAGCGGTGGGGAATCGAGCCTACTTGCAAAATAAAAAAGGTTTTTTTTAAAGGTATTTATCCTCTTCTGCGTAATAATTGCTTTACCACCAACTTCATACACTAAACCTTAAAAGGATTTATGTTATTTCGGTCTTTAGATCGGGCAGATGATAAATGGTTTTTTTCATTATTTTTAAATTATTAACAGTTAAATAAAAACCATATCGCTTTTCATTTCGTAAGTTTTGCAACCCCCCACCTCTCCCTTACATCACGTTAAAATCATCTGAATTTTTAAAAAGTGTACAATTAACCCATCATATCTTAATCTTATGCGCTTGAATAAATCCCAAAATTCCCTCTTCGGCTCCCGGACTACAATGATCGAGGTGATTTAAAATGACGTTATAAATATCAAATTTCCTAAAAACCCGGTGGTTCACATCAGCTATGATTTTTTTTTTAATTTGATGTCATTTTAGCATTAAAAGACTTATGTAATATATGTGGTAGCGAACATCTATACTACACTGTTAAAATTGTAGAAGGGATAGATCTGCGGCTGTAAAATTTCATCACGTTGATAAATATATTTTGCTTTGCGTGCCGTTAGTACTCGGGATTTAACAACGTGATACAATGTAGCTGGTACACGACAGCGACACGGCCACACCGTGACTTCCTCTACAACTCTACGATCACTGTTAACACACGACGGGATTGTATAACACGTAACAGCTGGTTTTATGATTACGCTCCATGGATGGATTGATGCAAGCATCGTAATTTAATGTCATGGAATCGGCATTCTTGCAATCAACGTTTTGTAGGCGTATTCTGTTGTAATACAGTTTGCAAGAGCAATGATAAGCAAATCGGAGACAAAATTGAAGGTTCGAATCTAAAAAGGTGTCTACAGAAATTAGGACGTAAAAAGTCGATCCTGGTAACTTACCAACGCGCGCTAGCGGTAGCTTTTACCCTTTCCTATGAAGTGCTTTTAATTTCCTTTGCGAGCGATTTTATTACAAACGTTTCAAATATAGGTCCCATTCACAAAACACCAGACCACAGAGAGAGATAATCCTCCTTCTTTAAATCAATCACCTGTGGACAACAATATTATTCGCGTAGTCGGTTGATCTTTATTGGATTCCCAGTAAGTGAGCGCATTGGCAGCCGTGATTGCTATTTGGCCTGGAGAGCTTAATTATTATTTATTAAACATAACTGAAATCAGCGAACTACGAAAATCATAGGGTCGCATCGAAACTGCGTGGCCGTAGCGTTGCATAACAACAGAAATTGCGAGCGCGCAATGCGTGTCGCCTGTGTCAACGATGTTCCATTGACTCGGCGGTCGGCGGAGCGAGACGCGGGGTGCTCAGGGGCACCGGTGGGAACGCGGGTGAATCGCGTACACCGGCGTACTGTTCTACTGTTCGCTCGCGAATCACCTACCTGCTTGCGTATTTGTTACGCACTTGTGAACGCCCCATTTGGAATACACGTTGGGTCGCCATATGATTTTGTAGCGTTCGCGAAAATTATTACCATGTACAAGTACACGTACAAGTGTAATCACATACACATATTACATGTTCACAATTAATAGGCCAATTTACTTACTTACCTTACTAAAAAAAAATTAAACTATAAAATACTTGGTTTATTATCTAATTCTGTAGTGAAGTATATACAATTGCATTCTACATGTATATTATAGCAATCTTTTCTAGATTTAGGCACTGCCTACGATTTATTAGATAAAAACTTACTCACCTCCACCATCCAATGAAATATTGATTTAAATAACTTTGATAAAGAATATGTAAGATTCTTTGGTACATTACAATATCTCATAAACATTAAACTCATGTACGTATTAAGCTTTGTGTTCAACCAAAAGAACAGAAATATTTTTTTAATTATGTACAGCAACTGCATAAGACTGGAAAATAGTATAAGAAAATACTATGATAAATATTTACCTTATTAAATTTACTGCGTCATAAAGAGCGCACAAAGCATATGTAAATTACACTCACTCATTTTAATTGATTATTGCAGTTTGTAATAACAGACAGATGGGCATAAACGGGTTTACATTTAAGTTTTATTTAGTTTACATATCGATATATCATTATCGTTACAAGAAAAATAATTTAATGCCAAGAATAAAAACTAAACAATAAGGAACTATAATAACGCAGGATATCAATCATCATCAACTTTCTTTGTCTATGGCAACTGCCATTTCTTTCCGTGGGCAAGGGGCTTTAAATAACGCTTCGCTAATGACAGGCTACGTGGAAAGCGGGCCCCATATCCTGTGCGAATCGCTCTGACGGCAATGCGTTTAAAATAAGAACACAGTAACTTCATTCTTAGAGGATACAATATAATAATCGAATAATTAATATGACTTTTAAAAATAATTATAATATTACTGTATATGCCAAAGAAAAATCTTATTATAACAAGAAATTCTTGTATATAGTGAAATTTGTAGCAGAACGTGTTGTACCTTGGTACTATGTATATATATAAAAATATTTAAAAAAAGTATTTTTGTATACTTTGAAGTCTCATACGTTACGTATAGTTTCATACGTTTTTAATTGTCACGTAATTGTTACATGCGATCGATTCACTTATTTGACGAGGAATAAAACAATAATAAAATAATAAGATATATTACCCCAAAATATTTGAAATATACTGTTTTCTACAACAATGTAGTAGTGTTGTACCTCGATCACTCTTGATCGGTAGTACCTTGGCCACTGGACTAGGTGCAACCTGTATATACTTTGGTCAAGGGCATATGTTTTTATTTATATCCTTATTTTTATTAATATCATTTACATAATACATTTATTATAAAATTTATTTGATATTTGAGAAATCATTCAAAAGTAGGTTTCTAATGTAAAAAAAATACTCTGAATGTTATGTACATTTTGTGAAGAATTTTTTATTTAAACATCTTGGTAGCCCCAATAAAACGATTGAAGTCGAGATAAGATAATATTTTTTATTTTAATCTGTGAATTACCCCCAAATTTTCAACACCTTTTAGGTACAGCGTGGTACTGGTCGAGGTACATACGGTGTGTTGTACCTTGGCCGTATTACGTTTTTTTCATGGTGTTAAAAATTTTTAAATATGAATTAAATGTTTCTGATATTTTGGTGGTGAATATTCAAATAATTGACCTTCCAAAATATGCAAATACAGATTGTACGCACTCTAAGCGCGTCAAGTAATATAAAAAATACATTTCTGAAAAACTGTTCTATCTATCTATCTATTCAACAGGTTCCCCTACATACTCGTAATAATGACAGATCACTATGCTCTACATATTTAGTTTTCAAACGCTTATAAAGATTACAACGACTATCTTGGATTACGTGTTTTTTGAGTCTGTTAGTAGATCTCTTATGAAATTATCTTAAGATAAATAAATTTTGTATATTTATTATTATACCTATACTGTCCTGTGTCTTCTTTTTAAAAAAATCGAGCGAAGCTGTCATTTTAATTTAAATTCAAGAATATTGTGGTTTATACATAAATACTATAAAACATGTTTTCAAAGTTTTTGATTCGATCGTAATATTTCTTGATTGTAATATTTTGTAATATAAAAATACTAAAACCTTATTAATAGCTGAGTTAACCTAAAATGTATACACGTGAGTTCCTAATTAAAATTTTTTACGTCAGCTGATTTCAAGTGTCAGTCGTGTGGTGATTAATAAGCGTAATATTTTGTTACAATGTAAGCGAATCCAATTATTCAATACGATGTTATGAAATAAGAGTCTTGTTTGGCAAAATGACTCGTCGGCCAAAACGACTGATTTGAAAACTGTGAAATTAACTCAAGTATCAACGCAGATACAGGGTGGTCGCACACCTGACAATTCTTAGTATGACCTTATACCACTAATTGTGAATTCTTGTCAAGTAAGCAGAATGCGGGAAATGATTAATGAATACCTTTTAATGAGTTAAGCCGAGATACTTATCAGTTAGCAGAATAAATATAATTGTATAATTCGTTTTTACTTCAATATAATGTTTTTGAAACGTACGTTGTTCCGAAGATTGATTTTATACTGGCTCTTTCGAATTTTAAAAGTATTAAACCAACGTTAAACATTTCTAGTAATGGACTTAATATTGAGAGGGTAGAAGATATTAATTTTTTAGGAATGAAATTAGACCATCATTGTAACTGGAGATAATAAAATTTGTATCAAAATAAATAAGTTAGTGTATCCCCTAAAGAGACTTAGCAAAATACTAAACAGGTACTTTGCAATAATAGCATATAATGGTTATGTTGCTTCCGTTCTAAGGTATGGACTTTTGATATGGGGAAACTCTACTGATTTGAAAAGAGTGTTCCTTAGTCAAAAAAAATGTATAAGAGCCATTTGTGGCTGCCAACCAGTAGAATCCTGCAGACCTCTCTTTAAAGAACTGAAAGTTTTGACTTTATATTGTTTATACATTTACGATATTGGCATATTTGTTAAAAAATACCCCAATTTTTTTGATAAATATAGTGACGATTTTGGAGGTAGGGAAAAAAGACTTTGCAGAGATATTGACAAATTAAAATATCCTAAATTTAACACCGCCTTGCATAATAGAAACTGCCATTTGATGTGCATTAAAGTATATAATAACATACCTAGGAACCTAAAAGCGTTGCCATTAAAAATATTTCAGATAAAATTTAAAAATTGGTTATTAGAAAAATGTTTCTATAATTTAGATGAATTTTTCAATTGTAAATAATGATTTGATTATATTACTTTATTACGTCTTAATTTTTGTGTATATTTTTGACGCTACTATTTACGACATTTATTATTTTAGTTTTATTCTATTATTTATTGACAATTTTGAAATTATAATTTTGAATCTGTTAATAATATTGTAATTTTGTGTATTGAACGGTTCATTGACATTCGTTTATAATAATTATGGTAAATAGGTACTTTAATTTCAGTGAAAATTTAATATGAATGGAATTTCTTGGATGGTATTTTTATTTGTAATTAAATTAATACCCATGTAAATATGTTATAAGTTGTTGAACGAAAAATTAAGTTCCGTTACATTTTATTTCTAATTTAAATACAAATTCTATGTACTAAAGTAGATATAATTAGTCTTCTCCTATTACACTGTCTTTGTATAGGAAAGTTAACAGTTAGTCCTTAGTTTGGAGACCCGCTGCGATATACCTCCCAGTAAATTTCACTAATTTGGCGAAGCTCTTTTGCTTTTGGCATTAAAGGACGTGATTGCGCTCGTTAGCGCGGTTAAAGTGTCGGTCCCCGTAGTCATAGCAACTATGACATCGCCCATTATCCCGGTCAGCGGACAGATTAGTTCTTGAATCGCTTCTCCTATCTCTAGCGCCTCAGACTCGACCTCGACCTCAGAAAGTTGGAGATCGACGTGTGTATGCTTTTCCTTCTGCCTCTTCTAGGTCGTTCTGTTCTGTTATATTCGCTATAGAAAAGTAATATTCTCCTCTTTGTGATATGTTCGTCCTTAAGGAAGTGTACACATGCGCTCTATTTGAAATTTATATAGTTAAAGAACACTTATTTATGGTATATTGTGTACATACATAGACACAATTATATGAAAAAGCAGTGGCACTATCAGATTTTTTTTGTTATTCCTAATAGTTTCTGGATTTGCCAACCACGTTTATTTTTATTTTTATTCGGTATAGACCAAAATATTATTACAAAAATTATTTAAATTTAAATCAAACAGAAAACCGATAATTTTGATTATTTGCAAAAAACCTTTAAGTAACAAGCAAACCCGGAAACATGTAAAAATAATAGAAAAAATTATTTTATAAATATCTGATTGCCATCTACATCCGAAGACCAATTTGTATTTATTTACACATTTTCTTTCGAATCAGAAGCTGCACGACACAGTATTTCTAAAGTTTAATTAAAGTTTGCGCAAATCAATAATTTTCTTAGTGAAGAGAAGTAAATGATGCAGGCGTAAACGAGGCTGACCCATCGCTCAATTTTCTGTAGAAAATCGAGTTCGATCCTAATTTCCGTTGCTAGTTCTTTTTGCTTCTGCTTATATAACTTATTCCACTAAATGATTATTTTGTAACTTGATTTAGACGGAACGGTTAGTAGATGAAACACGTTTGTCACAAACCATGTTTAGACCCACATCAACTCCAGGTAATGCGTGGAGTTACCGATGAGTTTCATTATGGAAATTTGGGGTTTTGTATAATTTGGTCGAGATATAACAGTAAGCTGTGGTATTTGTTTCTATATGGGTTGTATGAGCCCTTTGTTATATTTTTCAAACTTTTATGTGTATATATACAGGTTACAAATAACATTACTATATATATGTATATACGAACGAACGTTCGAAACGTCAGGTAAGTAAATAAAATCATAATATAAGTACCATAAAATCCGTAAATTAGTTTTTTTCACGATTCAACTAATATAGTAACGATGATCCCTATTTCTGGTGGTTATAAAGGTTTCAACCGTTGAAAAGATACCAATAAAAAGTGTATTTTAAATTGTAGCGCCTAGCAAAATTATAATGCATATATTGCATCTTTATGTTTTTGCTAATTTATAAACACACGCGGTTGTGGATATGTTCTACTCTCTACAAATCACACTTCGATTAAGAAATGTTATAAAAATAGGAGGTTATCTGAAACTGTTAAGTAACTTTCATTTATACTTTATTGTACCAAAAATTGTACTTAAAAATATAAGTAATGGATTGAAATAAATCTCCATGAATAAATAGAAATTTACTCTCGGGTCTCTGTGTCCATTATCTTCAAAAATATTTTAGCGGTTGGTCAATCAGTTTTCAGGAATTTAAAATTGGTAACCAAGGGAGTAAAAATGGGCAAAAAGCTCTAATTAATAATATATACATACATATTCACATTCATACCTGCGCGGGATTATGAAACGTAACACTTACAATTTGATAAGAATTTAAGTTCGTAATGTCACCAGCTAGGAATGGCACATATTGCTGAGAAGAGCGACGAGAAACTCAGCAGTTACTTTTTTTACAACGTCGGTTTACAAGTCATGTCTACATTAAATTATATCAGATCTGAGGGTGCCGCGGGCTCCTAATGTATCCTCCTCTCCTTTTTTGAATAATGAAAACTATATTCATCTCGGCTGTGCAATTACACAACAAGGTACCGTAAGATGATAATATTACTTTTCGCGACGAATTTATACTGATACGATGACGAATTTATACCGGATTTTACTTTTTTATCTGATGAATGCCCAAGATTGGTGCGAAAAGTGGTGTGATAACTGGTACCTAGAATGTACCGAATTAGTTTTTAACTTTTAGTACATTATCTACATCATTAATATCTTTAGTTTCAATAAAACAGATTAACTTTAAATTTTATTTTACTTATTTTACATCTTAATTTATATTCCTTGATCAGTGTCTCATTTATACTCACAGAACAATGGCTTGTAAACTGTTATGGTCATCACATGTATCATCATAAAAAGAATAAAAGTTGTGTCAATGCATGAGAATATTAGATATACACAAACATTAATTTTTATGCCAATTGGTTGCTAGACCAAGGTTAAGCTTAAGTTTCAGCTTTAAAAATAAATAAAACACATTCATATACACCAATAAGATGATCATCAGATCAGAAATACAGGAAGAAAAATCAAAAAAAAAAACATAACGAAAGCATAAAAAATAAACAGGACTTCATAAATGGTGTTCCGGAGAGTTAATGATGTAGCAAATATGTAACGCGTCTCAGTAGACATTCAGTTGGTTTCAGTAGTATAGTATGGGAAACTTTATATTGCGATTGTTTATTAAGTTATTGCTTTAACTAAACAATTATCATTGTCATATTACGAGATGTTGAACTCTAACGGAAAATAATGTAAATAACACTTAACGGACTCACGATGCTAGTGATGTAACCTGTGATAGAAAAATATATAAATACAGAATAGGGCGGAAATGGGATAAGAAATCACAGTTTACGCCACCACAGCGTGTCTCCAAACCTCGCGTGGACGCTTCTGTTGCTTCCTCCACAGTGGCGAAGGGATGAGAATCAGCGGTGAACCGAAGATATCAAATAGCAATACGTAATTTTCCACACCCATTTGGTAAACAGTGTATGACGAGCGCGGCACAACTATCGCAATATCGAACGTTGCTAGCGAAACCCTGGCATCTGCACATTATTCGTTAATAATTTTATGAACTGCAACTTACAACTCGAGATGAGAACTAATTCCTCGTTTCACGCACATCGGGACCAAAGTGGTACAATACACTTTGGTTCGAGAGACCAAACCAGAAAAAGAAAAAGGAACTAAGTCCAGTATTTTATCGTATCGAAAAATTATAAGCATAACTACTATTTCACTGTTATAAATATGTCATGAGCCGTGGTAGCTCAGTGTCCGGGCGCTCGCCTTTAATTCTGTATACTCGAGGCACACCTGAGTTCAAACCCCGGTGCCGGCACCAATGAAATTGTCATTTTCTTAATTGCAATTTTAAGTGCTGATTTACCA
>DWHK01001588.1:0-10923 GCA_018247855.1 Graphium androcles
ACATTAAAGTTACATATGGAGGGCTGCGATACTATTATAAGTTGTACGTAAACTAAAATATAAATAAAACTTGTTCCTGCAGCTGAAAAAGTATTTTAAATACGTCGGTACGTTTAATCCGCATTTTTAATAATTATATTTTTATGGATATTGGAGAACTTAAACAAACTACATATATAAAATTATGTACGCCTTGATAAAAATATCAACCAATGTCATTGTCACAAAGGTTGGAGGTTTTCGGTAAAAAGTCGTGGCAGTTGGTGGTTATTCAGGGCAACTTTTGGCAATGTAACCCTAAAGATGCGGTATCAGAGTTGTGAAACAATTTTATATACATAAAAATTTAGTAACTGGTCAACAACGTCTGTGGTTGATATACTTTGTAGCTTATCGAGACTGCCATTTGTTTCACACTGGGACACTTACAGTAAATTTTGTTATTCTTAATATTTATAATAACTTCCACATTTCATGTTTTACATAGTAGATATTTTTCTGTGATTATATTGATCAGCCATTATCCAATTATCGATAACCTGCTACTTTATAGGTCGTGAAATCTTTGGTTCGGCATCTAAGTAACTAATTTTTACAAATTCACATAATATCATAGATGACATTAATCATATGATTAAATAAAATAAAATAAAGTCATCAATTTTCATCTAATTATTTATTGTTTTGCTTACTGCGCCAAATTAAAGTTTTTTTGCCTGTCAGTTTATTAAATGTCTTCTGTATGACTTCGATTAAGTAAGCAAATTTTTACAAAATCACACACCGTACGTTAGGTGGTAACTCATATTCGATAAAACTATATAAGTCATACTCGGCAAAAATATAGAAATGTACATATATTAATAATAATTTAAAACGTTTTGGTTTGAAAATTATTAGAAACGATGAGTTTTCATTGTTCATAACTCTGTAATAAAATAATAAAATCTGTAATAAAATATCTGTGAAAACTGGTTTTCTACCGATTTGAGCAAACACATATTTCAATATCATAGGTGCCAAAAAGTTAATAACACAGATGTATTATTTTTTTAATCCATTTAGCACTTTCATTTGTAACTTCGTTTTAGATAAAACTAAAATATCATTTCTAAGATATGCAAATATTTGATATTAAACAACGTAACAAATTTTATCGCGGTTTATTTTTAAAACTTTATCAGCTGACGTTTTGAATATTTTGCAGCATTTATGATCATAGGCTTGACTGTCGTTTCACGTCATCATGTCTCTTGTTAATTCGGCATACCATCAGCTTCAAATTTGATTTTGGTGCAATTCAGGCAGTAATTACTCATGGTATCTTGAAGTGATTTTGTCTCGAACTGATTTTATTTATAATAGAACTCCAAGCAGGAGGTAGCACCCAACCTTCCACCCTATCAGAATTTGGATGTTTCTTTATTTAAATAGCATTGCGAATCATCCTTGACAGGATAACAGTTTTTTTGCAAGAATTCTTGGCTTATCAAATGTGATATAATCGTTGGATCCTTTCAGAGTATGTTTCCAAACTGCAGATTTTTTGTCTATTATTTTTAATATCTGCTATTTTGCTAATATCATCAGTAAGTTTAATCCTATTGATGCTATAATTTGATAATAGGTGATTTCAATGTCAGGTCAATTAAATGGATATAAAATGAAAGATTTTTAAGACCCAGTCCAGCTACTGACGTAAAATCCTTATTATTAATTGATAGTTTAGCCTACAATAACTTAACAAAATAAAATCGCCACCACGTCGATGTCACCTCGTTGGCAGTCTAAAATTGTATGATTCCGTCCATATTCCTCTTCCCACGCAACATCTCTGTGGAATCAATTTTGGGTTTAGTTATCTTATCAATTTTAGTTTTAGTTTTAGTGTTATTTCCTGATCGATAAGGATCTTTAAATTTTCTTTAAGCAATGTTCTTAAAACTTTAGTACGCTGTAGTTGCAATGTTTGCCATGGACGGCGGTCAGCCGCTTGCTCGTTTGCCTCCATGACTCGAGGAATTTAAGTTGCAATTTCGATCCTAATAGCAATGTTATCAATCTATTAATTAGAATGGTTAGAGCGGGTTTAACAAATATTAATATATTGATAAATTCAAGATCAATGCTAAAGATATGCCTGCTGATTATCTAACGCGAATATCATTTTTATAAAAATTATACGGAACAAAAGTCTAAATGGCCGGTCTTTGGTTGATTCGAAATATTACAGAGAGTATTTAATGTTCAGTATTAGTTAAATTAAATGTTATCCCCTTCTCTTCCTCTTTTTAAAAACAACGGTGCCCTTAATATATATATTTATATATATATATTCCACAACGAAACCACGTCCCGGACGCGGATGCCAATGGTTTTAAGACTGCGCGGTAACCGGTTAGGTTATCATTTCGGTTATACCGTTATCGTATTAGATAAAAAGTTTATTTTTATTTTGTACATTTTTCGATGTCAAAAAAAATCTTAAAACAGCAACCATTGCGTTTTCAACTTCCCAATATGTAAAATACCGAACATTGGTTTTCGATTACATCAGTTTTTTAATCTTGCCATATGCGAGAAACACTATAACGCCCACTGCTCCGAAAGTGTCACATTTTAATGGAAGAAAAAAACTAAAAAAGCGAGTGGAACCCCAAAGCATTAGTGAATAACGCAAGAACGGAAGTATACGCCCACGGAACCCTTTTAAAAAATAATAAAACAGTCTTTTATGAGGGCTGCATAAAGCATGCCTATGGCTACAAAAGAATTGAAAAAAAAAACACCATTTCGCCATAGACATCTGTTTTGTGAACCGGTGGCGGTAAAAAATGTTCCGTTCTAATGAATTTCTTTTTAAGTAAAGGTAACGTTATTAGTAGATAATTACTGTTATAATTCTGAGGTCTAGACACGTACTAATAAAGCCATTTTAGGAATCTTTTTTGACCGCAAGTATCATAAGCGTGCTCCCCTATATAACGATGAACAATATTTTTATAATATACATATATTTGTTAAGTCTTATAAGGTTAGGTTATTAATTGAGATTGAGGTTCATGGCAAAATAATCTAGGCTAAAAACTAAAACCTTATGATTATCTTTCGAGAGCTTGCAACACTTAAGTATAGGTAAATGAAAAGTTGGCAACAATTTCATTCTTCTTTTTGAATCTGAATAAGATTTTTTTTTCATGATATGAAATTCTACCACTTAGAAAGCCATATATATGACTCTTGTTCAACTCGGGTACAATCAGGTACAAACGCCTTTCACACAATGTAGTAGAAAAATATGTAAATGTAAAAAAATATGGAAAATAAAGTGTATATGACTTGTGAGGTTACCGGTTAGTGAAATTCTACCCTCTTCTTTTTTCGGAAAGGATTGAGTCCTTTTCTTTTTGAATTCTAGATAAGTTCCCAATTCTTTCAGCCCGTTGATCTATTCTCTCCAAGATCAGCAAAACACCAGCATCTCTTCGAATATTGTGAATATCCATGGACGATAGATAAACATCAGATGAACTCTCTGCTCGCTTGCTAATTTTCGTCTGATAAACATGGTCTTTTTCAAAGGACTTATAAAAGCACTGCCTATCCATTAATACTATCGGTTTATACTTTAATAACAAATTCCAACTAGCTAAAGTAACTAAGAAAATTATAAATTATAGCATTGTAAAATCAATACACTATGCGTATATTGATGTTATAATGGCTGGAGAAGGTTCTACATTACCATGTGAACGTCTCTTCTAATTTATACATCTTTAAAACTGTTTCCTCTGTTGCTAGTGGACTTTCTTATTGCAAAAGTACACGATACCCACCAGGTCGACTAAAAACTCTACCGTGCCACTGAAAAAGCTTCCTACAAATCGACATAGGTATAGCCATTTTGGAATAAGCCATCCGGTGAGCATTCCTGCAGAGAAAAAGGGCGGTCTGAAGACTAGCCCGCAAGAAGATGCCGCAAAAAGCCGCACTTCGACGTGGCCCGCTGGCGGCACGATCAAAGCGTGCTTTGATACATCTCGATCGAACCTCAGTTGTCAGCTTCCGATAATTGCAACTCTTATCAAAGCTTAAGAAAATCGTTTTGGCTATGAATCCGTTGACCTGCGTAGAGAAGAGCTTAGAGTATATATATATAACATAGAGTGATGATGGTAGTTTTAGAGTAAACATTTGTAACCATGAAGTGTTTTTTTATTAAATCATTGTCGTTATGTTACTGTTGTGATCATCCAAATCGTTTGATACTAATTAAAAGTGTTTTTGTATTACGGAACTGTTTATACCCATGTCCACCCTTACCCTACGTTCGCACTGACGAAACATTCACATAAACACAAGTTAAATTTTCTCTATTTATACAATAAATTAAATTGATTTCACATTGTTTTGCATCACGATTTATGTATTTTTCATTTATTTGCAAATATCAACCATTTTTTTTAGAAAATACTTCATAAACATAGAAAAATCCAAAAATTTTAACATGTTTTTTTGCGAATGTGTCGGCAGTGCGAACGTAAGGTAAGACAAATCAACCTACGGATCTCTTACCAATATTCAAAAAAGGTAAATCAGTTAATTATTTTGCAAGGTTTAAATTACCTTACATAAATATGTTCGCAGAAGTTAAATAAGAGAATATTTTTTCTTTAATCGTAAGTGACTACGACGTTCGGACCAATCATTACTTTACAAATTAGATAATATATCATTAATGGCATGGTTTTATTTCATGTCTAACATTTCACCAACTAATTTTATGTTTTAGATTATAATTCTTAATTGAAGTTTAAATAACGTTAATGAGTGTAGTTGTAGTAAATTTACGTTTATAATGTCTATAACCGGTGCCTTCGCCAAAACCCTGCAATGAGATGCTTTTTCAGCATTCCTAGAGATAATAAAATGATAAATGGAAGTGGATCGAGTTCACACTTAAAATTTTTATTAATAAATATCATTGCAAGTCTTAGATTGGAATATCTGAGGAAAGCGCAAGCCTAGCCACTCAAAGTAGACTTAGCGGCCAATCATTGCAAAAACGAAGGCATTACTATAGATAGGAAAAGAATGAAGCTCATGGTTCAGGCCTTATGGAACCTAATAAAGGCCCTAGAGGGCATATAAGTTTAAATCAATCTTTGATATTTACCAAATAGAATAGGCCAAACTATTTGATATACATGTTATGGCTGATCGCGGGTGTTAAAATAATCTTAACATTAGCCAAGTAAACCTGCATATCTGCTTTATGAAGGTTTACTTGGTTTGCATTCAAGGCTTCGGTTAAAGACGAAAAAACGACGCAAATGAAAATTCAATTAGGTGTAATCTTCTTTATAACACTAAAGGTCTTCTCTGGAAAAACATAAGACCTGCGGTGTATCAAGCTGAACTCTTTGCCATTCTAAAAGTTACAGATTGGATAAATTAAAGCAAATACACCAACTATACACCGATAGCAAATCAAGTCTAAAAGTCGTGCTAGCATAAGCAACAGCAAAATCAGCTGCAATCTTAGGAAAAGCACCGGATTATTCTCTCTTTCCTATATCATATGTGAAAAATAAACCCCAAGAACTTATGAAAAAAGATGCACAAGAATATTACCAAAACTCAACCAACTGTAATCACATCAAATCTATGCTCCCAACCTATGATTCCCTCTCCTCTACCCTCAGTAAAATTCGACTAGGTTTCTATACAGTGCAACATTTAACTAACCATGGTTTCCAACAAATTCTATTTAAAATGATTTGGAATTGTCCCGGAAGTAAGTCGGTCATTGTTGCGACAGTACATCAACTAAATTGCCCATTGTACAACCGCATAAGAATCCAGCACGAAATAAGCTCTTAGAGCATCCATATCATACAATATTTGAAACATAATCCAAAAAGACACTACAATTGAATCATTCCTAATTCTTTTTATTATCTTATAAAAAGAATTAGGAATGATTCAATTGTAGTGTCTATATTCTTAATATCAATACTATATTTAAAATTCTTAATAAATTAAAAAAACTTCATTCCAGATTAGATACGTATATTTTAGCTATTTTATTCCAAAAATTAATTGCTTAAATGAATCGTTGCTTTTGACTTTCTTCAGTTTACTCAATGTTTAGGGCTATGAGTAGATAACTCAGAAATATTTCTAAATTTACTACTTAAAGTAAACTTATGTTTTTTTTTTAAATTGACTGTGGTTGCTTAAAAGGATCAATAATTCCATATATATTACCATGGCGACACATCAAATCACTCTCTACATCATAGATTTAGATTCTAAGTCTATGCTCTATATCAACTTGTTATTTTTAACGATATAAACATAACGTTGCAATGCAACAAACAAAAGAAGGTGTTACGTGCACATTTACGGTTAATACTATTACTACTACCACTATATAATAATACTTAATAAATTATTATGTAATAGTTATTATTTATAATAATACTATATAAAACTACTACATAAAGCAAATAAGCAAACACTAAGACACAACATAAAAAAACCTATGGACATGCACGTGAAGTATCCTAAAAAACATCCCCAACTCCATTGGGACCCTCTAAATGTCGAATACCCTGTAAGATTGACAGGAACTCACCATGTCGTGTCAAGTGAAACTATTGGGAGAAAATGGAGAGAGGAGCCAGAAATCTTACCCGAACAAACAGTAAGTATACAAAACTATTTTATAGACTTTATGATCTCATTCGATTTGTTTTTTTTATTAAATTACTTTATATATTTAATTATTTAATAAAATCATTTACTTAACAGATTATGGTAAATACTTTAATAAATACGATACCATTCAGCACACCGAGAGGTCCTGCTTCAAAGTTTATGTACTATTTATTTCTCTATTTTTCTTTCTTTAGCGGAATTGGATCATCGACATGAAAGAGCATTCTCGTGACTATCCAATATGTGAGGAGCAGAGGCGATCCCATACATCAGTGGATTTCGGTTATAAAATTCCCGAAGTGAAGAGACACAACAAACATACTTCGTGTGATGAGAACAAATATATTTATCTGCCCAGTAAATCGGTAATCGATATATTATATTCTTTTTAATATTAGATAAGGAAATGTGAGTTTATTGTTATAATATGTAAAAGTATTCTAGTTCAACCCACTGGTAATCGCTTAACTAAAGTCGTTGACAACTATGCCAATATTTTATATGGTACAAGTTACGATTTTCGTGTTACCTTTAATAGAGATTTGCTAAATCAGACCGCACTATACTGTGCTTAATCTGACATTATGTAAGTAAATGTATTTATAAGTGAACATCATTGATCTCCAAAAACAATCCTAGATACATAGTCTCAAACAAAACTACCTTTACATGTCAAAATTATGGATGACAATATTATATCTCTTGCGTAGCGTGATCTCTGAGTAATTTGGCCGCTGTGGCCGAAATTCGGCCAGAAAGGCTATCACATGTGAGATTTGGTGAGATTCTGCCCCCAATAAACACACACGTAGCTTTTGGACGCCCTCTAAGAAAGTCACTTTCACTACCGTCACATAAGGTAAAATTAAAGATATATTGACACCTATACCAACTCGTTATAAATTTAATAAAGCGAAGCAAAAGTAGACCAAGCAGAACCTTAATTACATAACATGATTTTACATAAAGAAGTTTACGTATAATTTAACATACTTTCATTAATTTATGTTATGCATTAGGTTTGGTTTTACATTTATAATCGAGAAGTATGTATAATGTATAAACATAAGAATTCGACCTTGTTGCTACAGGTGTTGTTGTGTTTGTTTGTTTGTCAATGTTTCGAATTGTCTCAATTACGAAAAGACCATCATCATGTCATAATTATGGTGATCTTTTCTTCGAATTTTGGTCACGGTGGCAATTCTACTTGGATCAACTAACTACGCGGGTGACACATTATAGAGGAGAAGTATATGCACACTCTCCTTTTCTTTATCGCCCGATTGGTTGGATATCTGATAGACCGGAGAGAGATCTGGTGCAGGATAGATTTTTATGCCCATGAGACGCATTGATCATCTTAAGCTATCGGAATCAGCCAATATCGTCCTAACCTAACAACACAAAGCCTTTGTCTTCTGTGGAATTCGAATCCATGGTCTACGATTTGTAACGCAAGGGCCACTATGCTTGGTAAAACATCTACCATCATAACGACTATTAAAGAAGGATTACTTATGCAATATTTTTTGTAAAACTTGAACGTCGACTGTAGTCATCTTAAGATTAGGCAGTACCTAAGTATTTTGCCCTAATCTCACTCGCCTCTGACAATAAAATGGGGATTTCTGGTAATTTCTGCACCCCTTCAGGGTCTGCGCCCTATGCTCGGCAGCGTTGGTACCGCCCTCGTTACGGACTGATATTAGTTTAGTCAATAGGCTATTATTAAAAAATTACTTATTTATCCACAGTTGCAATATCGACCTCCAGCTTGTAGAGCCCATGGGACTACAGAAATGAAAGACTCTTACACAACTCCAAGCGCTCCAAGTCGTCTAGTGACGGACAAAGACCAGTTTAAACATCCAGCTAGTTTAAATAGGACTACGGTATGTTTAAATTTTAATCTTATATTATTAAATGGACAAATACCGTATATTTACCTTTCTTAAATCATGTGACAAATGCAAAAGTAGTGTTTTAATTGTTTGGAACGCGTTTACATTTAACTTTGAACTTATTATCATGAAATACATTTATTATTATTACCTTTAAAAGAAATACCTTTGTAAGAGGGACAGACAGACAAAAAAATTGCGATTTTTTGCATGAAATATAGGTACAGAAAATGGAAAAGAGCCTGGTGATATTCTGTAAGGAAACTACATATCACAAAGTCATTTCATTCAGATCTGGCAGTTTATCCCCTTTCGGTAAAGCTAGCGAAGGCTAGGGTAAAATCTTGTTTATTTACCTAGCTTGTTGTCTGCAGATTTACTCGCAATTTTAAGAGATTTAATTTTTTAACGGTAAAATGGATATTCGTACGATACCTACAGCCTAAAAACCATTTTTTATTTTTCTCAGTTTCTTAGCGGCGTATCAATTTGATACATATACAAAATTTTAATTAAGATTTACACGAATAAATCGTATCCAATTTCACGCAGTAGTTTTTTTGTGATGCGCGTACAAATTTCTGTGTGTATGTTATAGACAAAAATAAAAAAATAAAACTTGTTTTGGCTGCTATTACTGTTAAAAAGAGCCTAAATCATTTTTTTATATCTTCTTTGTACAAACATCAATAAGTTACCATTTTATTATATGTATAGACTAAATATTGTAACATCTGTTAACGAATAGAAGTAGCCAACCGAAGCTCGACTCAACTTGATATTAACTTATTAATATATATCTAAGAGAAAGTAAAGATAAGTAGTTTAACGTTTAAAAAAATACCTTTTTTTGTACCCAATATGCTTTATGAATATTATATATTGTTTTGTCATTTAGTACACACAACATTATTTTTATGACCTTTTCAGGAAATATCAGAACGATGCTGGCACAAGGAGCCGGAACCCATAGACACAACCCACGACGGCTTCGAGAAGTATTTAGACCCGTACCTCACTACAAGCAGGTTGCACCATCGACCTCATACGGCTGATCAGCTAAAAAAGATCTCTAATTCTAGAGACATTGCAACTTATTACACTTTAGAGGACGTGCATTGGGTAATTATAATCTATGTATAAATAAAATAAAATTTTATTTATAGTAGTTTATATTTTTTTCTACAATATGTCTTGCCTTTTAGAATAAATAAATTATGATGAAAGTACAAACAATGCTGGAATAAAGGTCAAAGAATCAAAATAGGACACGATGCGAACTAGTACTTTTAATTATAATATTAACAAGATACAAAATTTTACGGTAACGCTTTTTTGCTTTTGTATATAGAATAAATCGAGGATTGATTAATCGTCAGCCATCATTACCCTACAATTGTTTCAAGAATAAAAAAGGAACGGAATATTCTAATAGACATGCACATAGTTAAGCGGTAATGATGTCACATTCCTTCTTAAGGGGATTAGGGTTGAATACACTCTTTTAACACATTAGTGTTAATTACCTGATGGAACTAATTACAGGATAAACCAGATTATTATATGCGATTTTAGGCTTAAATATTTTAACCCTCCCCTCCTATTCTTATTAAAAGTAGTTTGAATAAGCCTATAATGGTCGAATTAAGGATATAAAAAATGTTATGATAATGATGGATCAGATATAAAATTCGTTTAATTAAATCTGACGAGTTTAGTTATTTGCACTTTTTAACTTATATAGTAACTTCGAGAATCAGGGGATATTATATTTTATATTTCTTAGAGTTATTTAGCTTCTATTATGTATACTGATATATTATTATTCACTACCTTTTTTTTGGTCGGATGCTGTAGAGGGCACACGGACTTAGTATTTCCTATTTGGTTTAGAGGAATAATGAGCTGATCACCTAATAGCTTGAAAAGTAAAAAGATCCATACGTCGGATGTCCTATCGTCGATCGACGTAAATATCTAACAGATTGGCCGCCGTGGTCGAAATTTGGTCAGGGTGAATTTTATACTTATTAGGAACTTCCTGGCCGAATTATAACTACGGGCTTTCTATTACGGCTTAGTAGTCGTGAGTAGGCGCAACCCACGGGAAGCTAAGAGGAACCCATGGCTGGCCGGTGAGGTACGGCCGGTCGAGAGGGCCGCTCGGAGTGGGCTCGTGGAGTCCGCTCTCGATGCGTGTTGGAGGGGTTGCGGGGGTTAGGTGGATGGTGGATGCGTCTGCGTTGCCCCTGGCCCGGCTAGGCTGGGCTGGGTCAGGTAAGCTCCGAACTTTCGG
>DWHK01001589.1:0-10922 GCA_018247855.1 Graphium androcles
GTCCGAGTGTGATCGTTCTTGTGCTTTTTGACAATAACGGATGTTCTTTTAACTGAATTTACAAATATTTTTAAGCTAAATATTAAATACCTACGACAATCGGACGCCTGTATTCATTTAATTTTTTCACAGTAGGGGATCGCCAGGTTGGGTGTAGTGGCCCTGGGTTAGTGATGTTTATTTGCCAATTTTCTAATGTTGTTCCCTTCACTTTTCATTATCCGTTCATATTTACCGTATTGCCAAAAAGCCTTCCTGGTGGAATTTTTTTAAAAAAGTTATTAACTCTGAAAACTTTAAAAAAGTCTTAATTTTCTTCTGAGTTATTCACATTTTTTTAGAAGAAATAACGCTTTTGATAAGTCTAAAAAATATTTCCACCAGGGCTGTAAACCCTAACAGTACAGGGAGTCCTTTACCGAGATGAACGTGGGTAAGGAGTAAGTCACTATCGCAGATCTTATGCGATTTGACCGTCGCAGTGCCAGTCTTCGCACTTTTGACGCTGCTGCCCGTCAAAAGTCTGAGCATTTGATAATCTGGCATTCTTGAGATGGTTATACCGCCATCTATCGGCTGCCACTGGATTTTTGTGGCGTTACGTATCTCTGATGGATACTCCGTAAAATGTTAGAACTAAGTAACCTGCATCCGTTAAAACTATCAGTCGCCCAAGTCCTTATTTCACTTCTTTAGCACCGACCCACTATTATTAACCTCTAAGAAGTAAATTAGCTAAAATTTATATATCTTATATAGATTACCTTTAATGCTTGTTTTCTTATGCTTTAGTTGCCATCTGTTGCAATCATTTTCACCAATCCATTAAATGTTAGTCTCATATTATGTGGTATCTATAAATATTTATTATCTAACCAGCACCTCTTAATTGTGTTGCTATATGTAGCCTATTTCTTTTGCCTCCAATCCCTACATCTAAACTAATTTTTTTTGGGTTTTTTTGCTTTATGTATTTTTTTTTCATTTTTATGTGTATGACCCTATCTATATACACCTATTTCTATATATACGAATGCATAGTCATAAATATATAATTACAGACAAAGAACCCTTCACTGGGCATTATCATCAATTTAAAATATAGGACGGAACCTGATTTCGTTATTTTTGAAAAAAAAAAGATAAAACAAGTTCGACCCAAAACGATGTCCTATTTAATTTTGAAAATAAAAATCATTTGCAACATAATTACATAATACTGCGCTTAGCAGTCAATTTTAGCATCAGAAATAGAAGCTACAATGGCACAACGTATTTAGTAAATTATAAGTATAAACTACCACAACACTCATCGGGATTATTTTTTAATCGTTAATAGAAAGGAAATAACGCCAGCATAAGATTAAGCTCAAAAAGTATGAAAATTTTAATTCTAATTATTTTTATTTATCTAATGGTAGGCTAGACTTCTATTATTTTGTAATATTAACCTAACCTATTATACGTAGGTCATGGTAAAAATAAAGTCTAGGAAACACAATGGTCTCTGCAAATGGATGCTTGTTGCATTTTTTAAAGGTGTACGTGAATGAATCCTAAAAGTGGACTTTAATTGTACCATTAATTAATTTATACTATTTAGTAGGACTGACTATCTACGTTAGCACTAAAATTATTGTAAAATGTAGAAAGAGGATTGAGAACAGAAAAGGACAGCTCGAAAATATGCAAGAATAGTAATCACTATCTACAGAAATTACAATAGAGAAGGGGCTGCAAACGTTAGAATAAAGTAATTGATAGTTGGACCACATTAGGAAGAAGTTAGAATAGATATAAAGGGCTTACATATCTAACATTAAGTTAAATAGTGAAAGGCCGTTTCTAATACTTATTGTTTTTTCTCATTGCGTTTAAATCTGGTTACTTGTATCTTCGAGGAATTGCACACGGTTCTTTAAGAGGGTTACGGTTTTCATGAGTTCGTCTTGGGTGCTCTCTAGTTGATTTAGACGCTCCTCTAGATCAGCGAATTGGTCGTAAAAATCGTTTTCTGTAGTCACAGATCTACGTGATCGACTATTCTCGACAATGACTTCTTCTTTATCTTCAACACATATCTCACAGTCGGCCCAATAACGCAGGTCAATTGATGGCAACTCCTGGCAAGAGATCATTCCGTCCTGGGCTTCCGGTAACAAGAAAACGTTCTCGCCTATCGTGTCAATGTTATCGCCGTTATCACATAGGATGCGAGCCAAGCTAGTTTCCTTGATCTGTTGGATTTGCTGAAGGTTGAATGTAGTAGGATTTTCGTACCAGAAGCGGTCGCCGTCCCTTAAACGCTTGAATTGTTCTACAAGTATACATCTAAACAGTGGTCCGATTTTACCGCCCTCAACTTGGTCTTCTAGGATACCTCCAACCCAAACATCAATGTTATGTACTGATCCATATAGAGTTTGAAGCTTATCCCTCACGCTTTTGTCGGAAATTTCATTTTGCAAATCGTCAAAGGAACTGACTTCAGTCATGTTGCAGAAATCTCGCCATTTAGTATAGGGCGGTAGACCATGATCACGTCCTCTTTGTATGTTGATCGCTGCTAAGTCAAGAGCTACAGCATGTGCCGAGTGGAAAAGTTGCTCAGTAAGTTCAGAGTTGAGATTTTGCGTGGGAGTCTTTAATTTTGCCGGAGTTGTAAACATGCCCCTGAGCAGCGGATCTACTCCACCTTCATCAACGAGCCTCCATGGAGAAAAGAAAGCATAGCGCAGAAGTAAATGTCCTTGAGGTATCGGTTCAAAATTTTCATCGTAACGATGGAGAATGGGATTAATCATGGAATGACCGAATCTTAAAGCTGCTGTAGCAAAGACGTTAGAGATGGAGGGATTAACTTTGGAATCGTAACCGTTATATTTTCCAAGTTGTTGATATCCTTCAGGGCCAAGAATTAATGGTAACCAGTGGTCGTATGTAATGAACTGTATCTCAGCTCCTACAACTTTACGCGCCTCTTGGTAAACTCGCTCACCATCCCAGAAGGGGTTAATAGTTTTTAGTTGAGTAGCAATCCGATTGTGTTCTCGCATCCAAACAGTGTGCATTGTTGCCAGCCCTATTTGTTCATTTGCCCTTATATCGCCGGCCACAAAGCAATTGCGGTTACTCTCTTCAAGGTTACGCCTGCAATCCATACCATTTATTCCGATGGTAGGTAAAAGTGGTTTTTTCCCAGGGAAAGTAGCTCCTACACGCAATAAACCACTCTCATTTGTAAAGTCACGAAGATCATCAGCCACTGCCTTTTCAAACCCGTATACTTGAGAGGCATCGATAAAAGAAGTCAACTGATTAATTTGTTCTCTTGGTTGCAGCCTTCCGAAGAGAACAGATGTCATTCCCGAGCCGCAAACGGAACTGGTTCTGATGAAATCAATGCAACGACGGTTGTTAATACGCGGGTCTCCTTTAGGGACATCAATGGGAAAGCATGGTGCGGCATAGTCACACGTTTTCTTACAGTCAACGCCATCCCATGTTTGAGAACTCACTGATGGAAGTCCGTGGTCCAAATCGTGATCTAGCCATTGACCCCATTGCATCACCATATGCGAGATTTCAACGTCTTCTGATATTTCGCTCGTGGTTATGATCGTGGTGGATATTAAGCGGGCACTTGGTAGGTAGTGTCCGTTGTACTTAATTTGTTTATTCCATCCAATAGGTTCGCTAAAGCCGTTCTCGTATACTGGGAAAAGAATTCTTCGAAATGCGCTAAGCGACGATCCCCACGTCGGGTGAGCCAGATTATTGCAACTACCATCTATGCTTCGGTATTTGAGGTGAAAGCACATGTCTGAACAATCCTTTTCTTCTCTATGTGCGACGCATCCGGAAAGCCGAGCAACAACTTCTAAATGCTCTGCTGAAAGCACGTTCTCATAATTGAATGGTTCCGTCGTTTTTATCGTTAACCCTTTTTGGACGAAACTTCTTACTTTTTCTAACGTTCTCTCGTATATTTCAGCAGCACGGGCTACCTCTCTTGCTGGAGCGTTGGGGAACCGAGTCAATCTGTACAAATCGTGCAAATCGGATTTGGTTTTATCATTATTAAAAAGCTGTTCCATGGTTTTAGCGATAGCTAGATCAACGTCTCTTGTTGCTTCAGTCAAAGCTATATTCACGTATTCGTCACCCGGCAGAACCCTATCTTTAACTGTCAGAAACACGGACACAGTATCCCTACCATACTTGTTAAAAGCTGAGCATTCGTAACGGCCCGAGTCAGTAACAGTGAGATTTCTTATAATTAGACTGCCGATAACGGAAATCGAAACTCTATTGTTCGGCTCTACGTGCCTGCCGTCCTTTCGCCATTCTATCGCCGCTGGAGGAACACTGTTTACTTCACAGGGCATCTGTACGGAAGTCTCTTTATAAGCATCGGTATTTTCAGGTTCTAAAACAATCTTAGGCGGTATAATTTGCGGCACCTGCACTTTAAGTATTGTTGAAATTTCGGTAAGCCCTTCGGAGTTTTCAGCCCTACAGTGATACAGCCCGTCGTCTTCTCGATTTGCTTGGACTATCGTTAAGTTTTGATTGTCGTCGGTGAACATGATATTGTCAGTTGGGTGCAACGTCATGGTGTTCCTATACCAGCTTATCACCGGTTTTGGGGTGCCTCTCGCTGTACATCTAAATATGGCTGTATCGCCAATGAAGACAACTTGATCTTTTGGCACAACGATAAAGGCAGGTGGCACTGAAAAGACAATTTATTCATGTTAATAGATACAAAGAACGAAAGCTGCAGAAACATGTTAATAGAAACAAGGAAGAAAAAGACGAATTTTATTACTAACCCATGACTTGAAGCATAGCTTGGGCTGTGATTTTGTAGTTTGCATTTTCTGCCTGGCATATGTATATTCCGGCGTCCGCATGCTTTATCTTTTTGATGAACATGGTACCATTGTGCAGTATTGTTATGCGATCAGTTACCAAGATCTTGCTTTTATTAAAGTACCATTTGATGTGAGGGGTCGGGTTTCCCTTAGCTACACAATCGAAATTTACAGTCTCACCGAGGCGGGCATTTTTGTCGCGTGGTAGCACAGTAAAGATTGGTTTTCCTGAAAAAAAAATCTACGTTAGAAATAGAGGAACAGAGATCAATGAGTTTTAAATATAAGTACTCAAACCCTACAAAATCGTGAACCGTTTTATGGTTAAGCAACAACTACATTCAGGTTATACTGCGCTTATATGCTAGTTTGTCGGAAAAAGTACCCTAGGTTCAATTAAATAAACACGATTTTTCAAAATATTTAGTATTATGGATGCCCATGGTGGACTTATTTCCCACACCAAAAAAATCTCTCACCATTGCGATTACGTTTCGCATGAACCATCATCTTTGCTGGTTTTGACTTCACTTCACCGGCGGGGTTTTTCGCCTTGCATTCGAAAATTCCAACATCGTTCTCATCTGCGGCGTGGACCATGAGGGTTCCGTTGTCCATTACTTCGTAGCGGTGGGTGTCTAGTGGAACGGTATGGGAATCGCGCAGCCACTCGATCTCTGGGGCCGGATCTCCGGTGACAACACAGGTGAACGCCGCGTCGTCGCCGAAGTTCACTATGACGTCCTGGGGATCTTTCATGATCGCAGGCCGTTCTGAAATTCAATAACTCTTATAGCATGCAAGGATGGATGCTAAAGATTAAGAAATCCTGCTTCTGATAATTTGAGGGTCGAGTTGCAAGATAAAAAAACGTAATGATTATACGATATAAGTGTGGTACCTAATGCCTAAATTGTGATAAGTTTTAATGAGATAGAGCATAACGTCTTTCATACAGCTTTTGCTGCCTTTTAACCTGCTTTATCCAGTTTCAAAGGCTGGTAAACCACGCGCATTACCTCGGATGTTGTGTGTGCTCATGGGCGACGAAATAACATCAGGTGAACCATTTGCTCGTTTGCTCGTTTGCCAACCTTTATTATATATATTAAAAAAAAGTTTGCGGTCAGGAATCGGGATTTTCTTCAAGTTTTAATTTAAAAGTATTCCGGTGAAACGTATTCATTATTTTCTTACGGCAGTGGAAGTCTTTCTCCTTCATAGACGAGAGTGATGTCCCGGTTGCGCTCGCCGGCTCGTAACAAGTGGCGGCGATATCCATGGTCTCGTGGTTGGACAGCATCCGGACGAACCACAGCATCGAGCAGTCGCAGATGAGAGCGTTGCTATCCAAACGCAGCTTGTGCAAGATGGGCAAACCGCGGAAGGAGCCAGGCGGGATCCGTTTCAAGTTGTTATTGTGTAGATACCTACAAGAACATGGAAATGCTAAGCCGTTGGCTGCGGCGTCGCGGGTTTCGGGTCGCGGGTTCGATTCTTATACGCGACAATAATTTATATGACTTACAGATAATTGTTTGGAATCTCGGTATTTGTGCGTGTACTGTTTGTTTGTATAATTTCCTTGTATCCCAAGATGTACATGTTATAGTAAAGGAAGTGCGAAGCAATTTTTACAACAGATGTATCGTCAGCAAAAAAATTACTCACTTTTATCAAAATAGGAGTTTAATACTCACAATCGCTCTAGCCGTGGCATGTGCGAGAAAGTTTCGGGTTCGATTTGATGTATTTCATTGAGGTGCAAATATCTGAAAAAAGACAGACAAGTTAGGGCATTCCACTGTAAATTTGATTTTTACCTATATCGTATCGTATCACAAGACTTGTGATTTAGCGTAATATTGCATTCATGTTATACCGTTAATTGTTCGTTCTTATTAGTATTTTTTATTGTTTGTCCAATATTCTATAATAATTCTGTCGATATCTATACTTATTATTAGAAAAAAAAAAATTAATGATCATTTCATAAACGAACAATAAACACACGACCATACAACCATCTGTATATATGTATACATAGAATACAGTATATATACAGATTATTGTATGTAATGCGTGAGCATGAGACTTAATGGTATTTAGTATTTATTTAATGCTTATTTTTAGTGAGAAACATTTTTAATACTGTGAATTTTACGTTATATGAAGGTTAAAATAAATTGATGCCACATGGCAATCGATTTCAGAAAACGTATAAGCCGCGGACATTTTAAATTGTGTCATCGATGGTCTAGTGGCGGAGAATCAGGGTTACGAACATACGGGCGTAGGCTTGATGCGTTTATAGGATAAATTCCATGCTAAAATAAACGCCTAAAACTTTGGTGAACCGTGAGTTCGGTTATCTTCTATTTTTGAGGGTGTGTACTTTGGGGTATACTTGTGCGAGTGTAATACTAAAAATACAGATTTATACTAGCTGTTCTCGACGATTTCACCCGCCTGATTTTTTTCGGATACTCAAAATTGGTACATAGTTAGCGTCTTTGCTTCAGAAGGAGTAACTATGCGAATTTTAGGTCAATCAAACTAATAGTTTTGGAGATCTTGTGATAAGTGGGTTTTTATGTGTATGTATTCTATACAAGACAGAAGGTGAGTGGATACAACATTGACTGGTTGCAGAACGCGTGTGTGTTCCCTTAGGCTTTTATCAGCCCAATGTTTGTCAAACGTTGGCTAAGTATTAGACGATCACTAACCTTCAATAAACTTTAGTGTGAATTTGCTTAAAGTCATAAGCAAATAACAGAGAGCTAACAACGCGCGGATACGCAAATTTGCCAAACTGATAACGATGTGCTAATATAATAACAAGCATCGCGTTCCGTCTGCCTACAAATAAGGCTTGTGTATAAAATGTTAGAGATATGATCGTTACATTCTATTATTAAACCAATTTCAAAGAAATCCAAGAACAGATTGTAAAGCGTACTTATATATTACTACGAATCTACAGAAAATTTTACAGCCATATTTAGTTAATAATGTGTATTAATTCTTAAAGATCTAAGCTTTTAAAACAGCTTTTTGTCAGTTTCGACGGGGTCATGATAATTAAAATTAATAATGGCTTAACACGTCAAGCAACTCAACAAATCTATGATATACGGCAATGCGGTAACTCCGTGTCATCATTTTTTAAACAATAATTTTAATGTTTAGACGCGGCCATTTTGTATTTATCTGGACCGGATATGTCTATTTGGGTCCACTGTATTCTCAAATCAAATAGTGTGCTCTTGTTACTAACTTCTGAATAGCACTGTATATTTTGTTAACGTTGATAACGTCGTCGCAACATTGATATTCGTCCGTAGGTATAAATGCCGTTCTTTAAATAATGTAAATATTTAACTAACGACGTTTACTAAATTGATATAACAAAATTTTTTTACCACATTTTTTTTAATCCATTTTTTCCTTTTCGTAAAATATCAATATACAATGCGAAATTTGTTCTTAGTACATGAATTTTTACAAAAGGTTATGAAATCGGCTTCATCAGCCTTGCAAATAAATTTTGGCCGTATTAATTATATCCGTTCATAAATAACGTAGTTCTGCGTGGACTAACAAAAGAAACCATAATACGGGTTAAAAACATCTCACAGCATAATTGTCAATCTGAACAATGCACAGTGACTCTATATAAGTAATTGCATCTAATAAAGGTATAGTTTTTGGATATAGTTATAAATAATTTTTTTGGAGTGCTTTAACTTTTAAGTCCTCATGATCGAATAAACTGTTTTTATATGAAGACAAAATATTGTACAAAAACAGGGCATCAATGGTCAGTTACTTACTAAAAAGGTTTTTTTTACATCTTGTCTATGGACCTTAATGGGCCTAGGGCTGTAAATAAGGTCCATACTTGAACTGCAAGATTTCAGACGTTGTATATCAGAAAACTCACATTTTTAGAAAGTATTAACTATAAATTACTATTAAGTTCGTGGCTTTCGATTAACGAAACGAAAATATGTACATATACGTTACTGTCGTGTCCCTTATAGTTTTCGGAAACGAAGGTTCTAGGAAATGTACATAAGTTATAACTAATCTATTTTCTAGTTGTAAATGAAACAAATTGTGGTTTTATGTTGATTTTTATTAATTTTATTAAAGTAAATCATACCATGTTACTAATCAGTAACTTTCTCAGTCTTAGCCCTTGGACCTTATTAGTAGGTATTACACTTATTTAATCATGATTTGCACATAGCAACGACTGCCCTAAAAATTAAAAGATAAACATTCATGTATATTCACACGTTTTCAGATTTTCTCGCCGTGGTAGGCCAGCTGCTTTATACACTTATATAAGTCATTTAAGTAACTGATCCTTTCTATTTCTATTTCTATTTCAAAACCTAATACCTCTAATAGGGTCCGGTCCTTATTTGGAGAAAACAACCTAGGCACTTACATATGTCCTGAGAAAACCTGACAAAATCGAGATAAAGAAGCGTAATTTTAGTAACTAACCCCGTCAATCCACGCTCTGAAAGTATTTTAACATTACTATTTCAGAATTATTACATAACGACCGGGTTTATTACTAAAAACACCCAAATTGTTCACAATGTTTTATAAATTGACGTCACGTCGACTGTCCTTGCACCGTGTAACTGGGGAGGTGTCGGGCCATATGTTTTTGTTTAAGTATTAATGGCGGGAATTTTAATAAAATGTTTTGGACGAACCTACCTTATATAATGTGCACTATCTGAGCTTTACTCGGTAATTGGTGTCAGAGAATGAACGAGAAGTACAAAATCGGAGTATCATTCTTGGCCTTTACTTGAAAAAGTTTTTTCTTGGTACGTAAATAATATTATAATAGAAAATAGTTGCAAGGCATCTTAAAGCTGTTGCAGTTGCTGCAGCTGTTCTCAGATAATCAGTTGGCACAATTGTAAGTTGTTAACACCCATGATAAATATCTGTGTGGCCTACAGTAATTGTATTGGAAGTGGGAACTCGAATATGTGTAATTTATGTTTGTAATACGATCTTGCGGAACAAACTATGAACCTTACAGTAAGGGTAGAGTATTTTAAAAATATATATAAAATAAAGATTTACAACATCCCAGTGTGTCTCGTCTTTTAAATTAAATCAAAAACAAGTTAAGCACTCGCGTGCTGTAAAAGTTTTATTTTATGAAGCTTCGTTACCTAAACTTGTACAAACTAGTAAACCCGAAACTGGCGCAGTTTAAAACAGCTGTACCGCGTACACGTTTTACATACACTCACAAAAAATCGCACCTTTTAAAAAAGCAACTTTAAAATACTTTTACTCAAAGTTTGTCAATAGTAAGGGTATGTTTGTAGGATAGCATTGAAATGGTAATTTAATTGCCTATTAGAAATTAAAAAAATGTGTATGTGTTTTTAATCTGTTTATAAAAAAAACTTAAAAAGGGACTAAGAAATAAACTTTTTATTACAAACAATAAAATTAAAAGCATAAAAAAAAATTACAAATATGTCCTTAAAATCTAGTGTTTCATCCTCTTGCTTTGATGAGAGCTTCCATCTGATCATTCATGTACGTCACGAGGGTCACCTCTCTTTCTCTCTATATATCGTTCCAGATATGCTCGATCGGGTTCAGGTCTGGGCTTCGTGCTGGCTACTGCATAACAGGGATCTCAACCTCTTCCAAGTAGTCCCACACAGCAAACGCAACGTGGCAGCGGGCGTTATCATGCATTAATATGAACTCATCGCCAACAATACCGGCCTACGGGACCACATGGTCTTGTAGCGACCCTTGCCCACGATCACCGCCAGTCCGAGAGACGCACATAACCTCCGATTTCTCTTCGACTGATATGCCACCCCAGAACATACAGGACCTCTGTATTCGACGAATTCCTCTATACAAGCCTGGGTAAAACGCTCTCCTCTTCTTCGGTATACTCTTCTACGTCTGTCGTTGCAGAATAGACATACTCGTGTCTTATTGGTAAAAAGAACGGCCCTCCACTGGTCAAGCGTCCAGTTG
>DWHK01001590.1:0-10921 GCA_018247855.1 Graphium androcles
AAACACTCGTCGATGCCAGTTATGCTTAAAGTTAATACTTAGTGTCTGACATTCTTTTAGTACGATTCAACCCCCAAGTACGATCCCAAATCGAAACGTGATTTTTATAACTAGGTAAGCAATATTTTTTTCGAGATGGTAATGTACGTAGTTACTAAATTTATTTTGAATACCTGTAAAACGAGGTGAACTATAGATGTAAATTTTTCCCAAAATGAGCATTAAATGTTATTACGAAACGTATTTACATTATATGTATATTTGGAGAAAATAAAATACCCCAAAGCAATATTTTTGTCTGATTCGCCACACCGAGCTTCATTAACGCGGCTAACTGAATTTACGCTAAATACTATAAAGTAACTTTCCTTTTTAAATTGTTATCTAAGGAACAGTTATGTTATCCGTTGCAGGTTCGAGCCAAATAGGTGTCTAAGCCAGCTATTTTTTAATTTGTAAATTTTAAACGAGATCGACAAACTTTTATAAATAACTGCATTATCAAATTATTCTACTGCTTGATGTGCATATAAAAACCTTGTGTTTAGCGTGGATTTCTTTATTTATATTCATAATGTGGTCGAAAATCGGTATAAAATGGGATATACTTGTATGTATGAAATAGTATAAGCAGATACGGATTTGATCATTTTTAACTGATGGATGTCGTTTAAAAATCAGTCACGATTGTTATGCTCATTCATGACAAGCGATATAAAGGTGTTAATGTCATCAAATGCACCGATTAAAATATCTTCGTTCCTCAGGAACCGATAAAAGGTAATTCGGGCAAATATGATATGGAATGTACTAGGTCAGTCTTGATCTCTCTTAGGTCTTGTCGTATATCCGTCCATTAAGAGAAAGTGCACATGTAACTGCCATACACTTGTGAGCTATAATATCTATCGCGTCGAGTGATTTCAGTTAGGGACGACCATAATATCTTAGTTAATAGTAGTTAATTGAAATACAATGAATTACTTACATGCAGAATTCGACATATGTCACACAGGCTGCAGATTCCGAGTTGCAGTAGATGTCCTCCGCAGGATTTTAACTCATGCCGTATGAGCCATTCTATCATACTCCCCTTATCGGACGGGAAAATCTGTTCACAACTTTACCTATTCGTATAATCCTTTTCAGGTATAGATACTGTTATTGTCCTTCAAAAAAGAGCTATCCGAGCAATCTAAATCCCGAATCCCAAAGAATCTTTAAGAAAGGACATAGTCCACCGTCTATACAAAGTTCGCTTAAGAATCAACAGGCATCAAATACTGATTTGCGGGTTCTACTAATTACCAATATATCTTTGAAAGTAGATTGAAACAACGGACAGTTTAAAGAATTTAGTAATTAACAAAAATGTGTTCTATTTTAGGTTATATTTTAATATAATTTCGAATAGTAGTTAATTCAGTTTTTAAGTCTATTTTTTTAATTATAATGTTTCCTAATCTAATTTTAAGTAATTTAAAATGTCTGTATCCAGTTAAATTATGGTACGATAACACAATAGTTTTGGATATGTTGTGTAAGCCTAAAACGAAAGCTTACGTAAAAGACCAGCCAATTGATTATGACCCATGCTTTATATGGGACTAGATGTAATAGGGAGGTCAAGCTGTATCTCCGATTTTACTATTGATTGAGATTTACTTGTGCAACTTGCGCCAATTTTTTTTTATAAAAGCAGCACTCATTACACACCTCACAATGACAAGTGATATGTCATAAGCAAAATACGTCATTTACAAAATGGAAGCATTAAGTCTCGCCGCGCACAGCGATTAAAGTGCTTTAGCTCTTTTTATTACCTTACGTACGGATTCAATGCTGTCATATCGACAGCGCTTGATAATCGTAGAACACGGGATAATCAAAGAAAATCCGATTAATTTTTGAAACAAAAATGTGAAGTGTCCGTGACATTCTAGTACTTGTATTAAATGGCATAAATTGAGCTAAGAATTATGATATATATGACATGTTTGCTAATTCCTAGGCAAATTTGGGCCATCTCCTTTGTATAACGAAATAAAAATATAGACTGTTGCTTCTCAATATATATTAGAGAATTTATTGTATACACATAGACATAAAAATGAATTTCCAAAATATTGTAATCTACATGATGTGCATATTACGGACAAACATAGATAAGTAAATTAAAAACTGAGAAAGATAAGTAGATCTGTTATGGAACAATGTATCTGCTTCTACAACAAACTCCCAAGAAACGTTCAAAATATGTCTGTTAATAAACAAAGAAAACATTAAGGAACGATTGAATATTAAAGGTAACAACAATATTAATGAGTATTTAAATGATAACACACCCTGGTAATGAACTGCTTGCTCAAGGATTTTTCAAGTACAATAATAAATAGTTGTTTACATCATATGACACAATTAAAGAAAATATGTTCATAAATATACCATAAAAAAATTATAAATTTAAGAATCGTTTATTAAGGAGGGCGCCAAAAATATATTACACGAATATAAATATTTACAAATGCGACTTACGTGATCTTTGAAGCTAGTTCTAGTTATTTTTAAAAATCAAACACAAGTAAGTTGGCACCGTAATTGTAATAAGTAACGAGGGATTAAGTTAGCCAATACTTTATTGTAATGATTTCTTCAGAAATTTAGAGCCTAAATGCCTTTAAAAATATGTAAAAACTTTTGTTGCTGTTAATATTCTACGTTCTTTGGTCTAATTGTTATTGAATTATGTCATCTGTTATATTTTAAGTAATTATATGTGTGTTCGCATTTATCTCAGTAATAGGTTTGTAAAAATTAAAACAAATAAATCTGAGAGCATTTATAAATAAAGGTCATAAAGCAATGATATGTTGTATAATTTGTGTGGATTATTTCACGAGTATGTAATTTGATATTGTGTAATCCACGACAGTAAATCAACGTAAATCTAAATCAATTCGCCATTTCAAAAAGCTGTTTTACCACAAGCACCATTAATAGCCAGAGTTAGATGTAAATAGTTTCAACGGTTAAGTAAATAATGCCTGTTTCTTTAAATGTACATTTTTTTGGTTGCTAAATTTTTACACAAATCTAAATGAATTCACAAAACTTTGCAAATTCTGCAGTCATTCTTTTGTAAATTAGATTTTGAATTCGTGTTGCATTTTAAACGATAAAATTCAATAAATTATCCGCGCGTTGGAGCTGTAAAATTTGGGAGAGGATCTAAAAGTTTCAAACTGCTTTGTTCAGTAACAGGTGGTTCCAATGCTATTAAAATATAAGCGGAAGCAATTGACATTCCACTATTTCAAATATTATTTTCATAACTAAGGTGATATTTGTGTAAAAATAACCTTTTTTATCAAATTACCAGCATTTTCTATCAAATATAACAAATTAGGAAACCAAACTTCTGGGCCTCGAAGAATTTGGATCCTACCCTTTGTAGCCAGGAATAACGGAGCCGCCGGGGACTAGGGGCCTGGTCTTTTTGTGCCTATTCATGGAAGATTTTTGTCTACTGGTACCACGCTGGCTAGACGGGTTGGTACAGGGTTTTGTTTGGAGTTTTCATTCTCTCACACTGGTTATTGATGTGTGTTTCCCTTTAGTCGCGCCTTACGACTCCCCTGGGATTGGTAACGGGGGTGGTGACAATAGTATTCTAACGCCGTCACCACACGGCATATGTTGAAATTAAAAAGAAGAAAATTTGTGTTATATTAAATAAATTATTTTAAAAAATAATAAAACAAACATTAATGTGTAAGTATATGTGCAACCATATACTCTACATATATATTACATTCACTATCTACATATATATTACATTTAAAAATAGATTTTAAAGATTTATTTTTAAAAAAGTTAAAAGTTTAAATAAGTCACAGTATTTCAATAAATGTAAATAACTTTAATACGTAAACTAATGTCAAGATAACCAACTAGTCAATAATATTATAATAGAAAAATCACGTAAGCTAAAGTTTTAGTACAAGTTTACTGTGTAAGAAAATTTATAAAAATTTACACCTGTCAGTTTATTTATTTCCCATTTCCCATCTGTTTTACCTACGTTTAACATCACATTAAAAACCCTACGGGAAATACTCGCAAATGTTATTCACCGATTGAATAATGAACCAAGAGACACCTCTTAACCTATTTTGTTAACAATCTGACATCAATGTCAATAAACATAAAAAACGTTCGTACGTTCGTTGGAAAAATAATGTAAACTAAATTGACTTGTTAAACGACTGTTTCTTATATTTTAACATTTCGGAATGTTTTTTTTTATTTCGATATTTTTACAAAAAAATATTTACGAAAACATTTTAACATTAAAATGACGTATTGATCGCTTGCACCTGATTGAAGGTTCTTTTTACATCTTCGAGGTCTCTTTACCCTATTACCTTTACCTTACTATTGCATTATATCTGCCTTTATTCGAAGCAGGTAAAATGACTTTTTTGACCGTAAAGAAGGTACAACTAAAATAGATTAACAATTGTTTTTTTTTGTTATAGTATTCATCAGAATGGAGCGGGCAAATGACGGGATGTTTTTTTGGTCTAAAATAATCGTTCTTTATTCTGTAGCAACAATAGAAATGAACTGTAAAATGGTTCATCGGAAAATCTATATAGGAAAATAATAAAGACTCTTACTTAAAATAATATTTTTATACTCTATACACGTATCTCTATTCAAATTACTATGATGTTTGCTCATGGTTTTGCCGTAAAAAATAAAATATCAAAATTATATTAAAAATTCTTAATCATTTAATTAGATATATTGTACAACAATATTAACTTACCAAAAGTATGATATTGCGTCGTACACGTTCCTGTTTTGAAGGCTATTTTGCATTTTGCAATTTTTTTATGCAAATTTAGGCATCTTTACACGTCTGTACCAGTCAAAGTAAACTAAATCCATATAAGTGCCCAATTTTATAGTGAGGCGTTAATCACTCGACTATTTTTGATTGACCCGTCATTTAGTTGTTTTTATTGATCAACATATAAACTACGAGACCGTTACTATTCTTCGACTAATCAAGCGGAATCGGAATGGCGTTGGTTTGATTAACATATTGTAGATAATCGATTATTAATTATCTTTGTCACATATTTCGAGTAGGAATAGTAATATAAAAATATTTATGGTTAATTATAAACAAATTTTTATGATTTCAAACTTAAAAAAATCCTTAAAGTATCACTTCGTTGTCCATTGCCCATTTGTCAAGACTCTTTTTCCCAGAAATGCGTCGAAGTATCATGATATATTGACTGAAATATGGTTACTTTGTTTATAGTAGTCATCTGCTTTCATGAAGATTTTACTGATGTTACTATCTCCTTTCATTATTCTTTTGATATTGTTATAGAATTTGAACAATTTTATTATAAATCTCTATAATGTTGAGATTGATTTTTTTATCTTTAAAATAATTATTACTTCTACCATTCATTTAGCCAAAAAATATGCTTGATTCATTATCTTATTTTCATTTTTGATAAAATGAAGGTTTTTTTGGTCGGAGTTATATACATTGATGAGCAGTGAGACATAACTAAATTTTGTACATTAGTGTTGAGGTTATTTATACCCGTGTGGAATGTTGATGAAGACGCTCATTTTTGTAGCAACTTTCATAACAAGCAAAACGACAGGTTACAACCAGTTTTTGCAATGTAATTGACATTGAAATGTAGTTTTAGCGATATTCAGCTTTTCCAGTTAAACTGTCAAATAAAAAAAAAATAAAATCACGTTGTGTATCAAGCAGAATAAAATATTATATTCTTGATATTGTTTGGATGGATTGGGCTAGTTTCTTGATATACTTGTCGTATTGTTAATTTTTAAGGATTTTCGAGTGCGCCAATACATGAAGAACATTTTGTTTTAAATTATAACAGTCACGATAAGTATTAACGATTTGTAAAGGTGTTCAGTTTTGTACCAAAAATTTACCGAGATACGTAACATCGGAAAAAATCCTTATTTTTTTTGAAACGATAATTGTTAACCAAATTTTTAATGAGTAACTATTAAAAAATAATAAATCATTATTTATTATTTTTTTGTCCTACTTATATGACAAACGCAGTACAACTTACTCTGTACCTATTGTTATTATGATTTGTCCTCTATCTGTTACTTTTTTTAATTCTTACCTTATCGTTTTTAACAGTTACATGTATTGCATTTGAGTAACGTTGTTATTATAGGTATTACAATTTTGAGGACCATTGAAGTACACGAAATTAGGGAATTGCGTAGTTTCTAAAAGGGCTAATCTTAACGTGGACAGTAATAAAGTGCACAGAAAGCCAGAGTGCGTCACAAAAATTCCCTCAAAACCATTATATTATACAATATAAGTTCCTCCATCACTGCTTGATGATACAAAGTAAAACAAAAGAAGTGTGATGCCCTCATCACAACACAATCTTCATAATGTGCAATGAGCACAGCAAGCAATGGCGACGTTTATGGCCTTAAAAATTGCGTATACATAACATATTGCGTATGATAATAAGGTTACCAACTGAAAGGTCTTCATTTAATGCGCCCGCTAAAGAAAACTTATCACTTATCTTAGCTACATATATAATAAAATTGTAAATTGCTGATATTTTCTAATAGCGAAAGAGTCCAGAAAAGTTTTTACAGTTAGATGCCTGATGGCCATTCCCACCCTCTTCGTTTCACACTTCTTTCCCCATCAAATCTTTCATTAATCCTGACTTCCTTTCCTTTAACGTGTTTTATCCCATTTCCCAAACAGGCAACGCACGCACAACTCTTCGGATGTCATGTGTGTCCATGGACGACGGGATCACATAACCTTTCCCTTTAAAAAAAATGCTATTTTGCATTTCAATTCTATTTTTATAAGTATCTAGATGATACCTGCGGTTTCACCGGCGTGATATTTCTTTCGGGTTTGGTAAACAATTTTATGGGATCATATTTTTACACGAAATTTTTAATCTTTTTTAAAAAAATATAAGGAGCCATAGTTGTTCCTTGTACCAACAGTTATCTGTCAGTCCAAGCCTGTCAAAATTTATATAGCAGTTTTGGATAGTTGACCCCAACAGACAAACAGACGAGAGCAGGCGTAGCTCAGTGAACGGGCGCTTACCTTTAAATTTATGTACCCGAGGTAAACCGGAGAACAAACCCGGGCACCAAGGAAATTATCAATTTCTGAATTGCAACTTTAAGTGCCAATTTACCCGACGTTGAAAATATTATGTTCCCGACTGTGAAAGAAAACATCGTGAGGAAACCTGCATATTTAATATGTAAAGTTTGCCAATCCCCATTGGGGCCGCATGGTGGACTATTCCTTCTGCCTGGAGAAGACCAGGCAGAGGGAACAGTCCACCACGTACCTTTGGCCAACAGTTGGATGAGTTGAAAATTGGCTGTTACTTTAACAAACAGGCAGGCAAAAGTTTTAAAAATTAATATCGTATATCTTTTATATGCATTTAGGAGAAAGTACTTATTTTAACATTACAAACAGACACTGCAACATTATTTACATGTATGGAGGTATAGATAAAAATATGTTAAATTGACATGATGGGTTAAACACAATAATATAATCAGTTTAATGACTCAGTTGAGGTGGTACAAATGTGGAAAAAATTTAATTTTTTTATTTATCAACAACCTATTTCTTCAAAATTCATTCATCGTACTTCAAGTACAAGTTTTGGCCCAAGTTGTATAGACAAACTGAACGTCTACTGTCTACAGTCTAACAGTCTACTGTACGCAAATCAAGTTGATTATAGTACAATTTTTAAACATTGAAATTTAGAAAGTAAGCGGTAGCTATAAGGATAACACGTGATTATAGAAAAAGTTTCACGTATCAAATGTGTTCAGTGAAATACGGGAACTAATTTTTACCAAAACATAAAGATAAAGATACTGATTGAAAGATGCTTTTTAATAGCGAATGGTTATAGAATATAATACCAGTACCAAAGAATATGGATTCCAGTACAGAAACCAAAATATTGTAACAATTTATTCTGAAATATTTGAACATGTTTAAATAAAATTTCAATAACTTGTAACAAGTCCAAAATTATAAAAGCTTTTTATTTAATATTGCCGATTGTACTAAATACCATAAATAAAAAATAATGTATTATATACAAACACAAAGCAAATGATCCTTCATCGTGCCTATCATGACTATCATGACTTTAAAGTTGCCTGATAAATCTCGACACAAAGTGGCTGCCAGTAGAAGAAAGATTGTTAATATGAAAATAATGAGCGGTAAACTACGTTACCAAATGATAATATGAAAACTCTAAGACATCACTTGTGTGACCGTAGTGCCCATCTGGTATCACAAATTAAGACCCATTTCTTTTTTAAATACAATTGCCCACTCAAGATAATGTTTACAAAACTAAATGTGCTTTACACTACTAGAAGATTCATTTTGCATATATAATGATGTAACATGTTTTCTATTTTTTATATAGTATGAAGTAATGATTTTTTTAGTATAATCAAATACTCTTCAGTCATGTCAAAAATAAAATCATAGTATTTTTTCTGATAGCATTTAATATTACTTCTTTAACTTCTAGTCCACTTATTATGACGTGCAAATCAAGATTTATTTAAATGAAATTGTGTCGTTGTTTAAATTAATTTCCTTTGTAAGGTTGGTAATTTACGTTGTACAACCTGGTTCTATTAAACCTAAAAGTTATTCATCTCATTCTTAAGCTATAATTTAAAACGACTGTACAATATTCTGCAACATACTAAAGTCTTTAAATATTCCAGACAAGTCTTTTATACAATTTATGGCGCTGAAATATATTCTGAAGTCGTAGTTTTCAACACCCGATTAAAGTTATGTGTATTTTGTCCTTTATAAACGTCTGATATATTTATTTATTATGCAATCTATTACCTCAAGTTAAATTTAACTGTATTCATTACTTTTTATTACATACTAGCTGTTGCCGCTGACTTCACTGGCTAACAGCTTTATTTTAGGAAGGAAGGTACCATACGATAAGGCCATTTTTCTAGCGTAAGCATTTCTATGCCATAAACAATCTGCCAGTCTAACTCTGGTCAAATTTATAGCAGCTGTTTTGGAGATTAGCCGATCTAAGTAGATCAAATGGATAGACAGATTGACTGACCAAAATGTTGAAAATTGATTCCTTGTTAACAAGTACAGTGTTATTTAAATATAGACACTTCAATTTTATTTATATATAGAAAGATGTATAGATAAATCGATAAGAACTTAACTCAGGATAACAGTTTATCGATAGTTTATGACACAGCCCCTCTGTAACGGACGCTGGCCTGGCCTTTCCCGCTGGGACGGACGCGTAGCATTCGCTTTGGCCCAGGAGCAACAAGTTTGCGTTGCGTGTGTTATTGTTTTTTATTTGCACCATTGTTTACGTCTAATATATAATCGTGTAACACCGGGTCGAGGGAGCCATTATCCACGGATAGTGTTAACAGGGTTTTTGTGGAATTGCGCATAATAGTAGTGTAGCGCTGCGAATTGCAGTCATTTGACTCCCGTGCACCCGGCATGAAGCGAAGAGACTGAGTGAAATAAATGGTATTAAATTGCAATACTCAGTACTGTGTAACTGTTTACAAAACTAATTCGTACCATACACATAATTCATTTTCCAGAAACTTGCAAAAATGATTGATAACATTGTTGTAATTTTTTTCAAACTATATTATTGGTTTTCAATAAAGAAATAAGAAGTCAATTGCAAAAATTACAAACAGAATTGAGAAAATAATACAAAAGTAAATCAAATTGTTTACAATACTTAGATTTTTGATGTCAGGCACATAAAAAGTCCAGTGCAAGAGTAACTTATTATCGGTTTACGGTAGTCAATAAGACTCATGAATACTCGTAGTTTAAACTAAAGTTTGTATATTTTTGATTACATGTGAATATGTATGAATAACATTTTAGACGCAAGAATTTATCATTAAAAAAAACTTATTAGAAGAATTATTTTTTACAAAAAATTGCCAACGGATAACACCGATTTCAATCGCCTTACAAGGAACTTTCATGTTAAATTGTATCTAGTTGTTTTAAATGAAATAAACTAGTGTATAAGATCTTTCTTATATTGTACATTGTCCTGTATTGCTGTCATATCACATTGTATAACAGCAACATAAACAACTATTTAATACATACTTTAATACCAAATTACGATTATCAGTGTACATGAATATTAAATTTTTTTATGGCAAACGTCCAGTCATCGTAGTTGATCCCAATGTTAGTTATGGGACATTCGAAAAATCATATCCTTTAATTATCACACTTTTATTTATAGTTTACACATTTTCAATGTACTATACCTATGGCCTAATAAAACTTGTTGAAAGTTCATAAGGTAAAAATAAAGAGATACAAACTTTATATAAATACTACAGTCTCCCGGCGGTTTCACTCGCCTTACATTTTTTGATACTTTCAAAATCCATCCTATATTTTAATCAGGCTAATAAACAATTTGTGTGTCAGATGTTATCCAAATCCATTCATCCGTTTTTGCGTGGTGCAGTAATAGACATGCAAAGTTTAACTTTTATAAAATTAATAAGATTCGTCCCGTGCTCGTGATAAATAATTGCAAGAATCTTGACGACCAAAGATATAATTACACAACTGACGATATACGTCATGACTCCGTTTGTTTTTTGTACATTGTTAACACAAAAAAGGAAAATAAAAAAAAGTTAATCACCCATCACAGAATACTCGTACTCTCTCTAATGATAATCGAGTTATTTTAACTCGGATCATGCATGAAGAAAATTCTTGTCTGCACTTAGAGAAATGTAG
>DWHK01001591.1:0-10921 GCA_018247855.1 Graphium androcles
GATATAAAAATATATATATAATAAACCAAGAAATCTAAAATTGTCTGTACGACTAGACAGGGACACCCAAGAAAAAAACCCATATATATGTTTTAAACCTTACTTTTTTATTATTATAAATGTGATTATAAACAAATGAAGCCAAATATGTTTAAAAAGTAGACATTACAATTTTGACATGCCACTGAAGGCAATAACACCAAGAGATAGTTTGGACCATCAAGTTAACAAAAAGGCAATTGATTTAAATTTCATAATTTGCTTAATATAAGAAATCATCATTTCCCTTCATCACACATCTTTCAACGGATCATATAGTCAGCTACTTAGCTGCACATCACTAGGATAAAATACTGTTCCATTCATTCAATCTGTTAATGAGGGCTTTGTTACCCGAAACCACCACTTTGACTTTAGTTTGAGACATATTACAGTCTAGAAGATGCCAATTCTGCAGATACTATAGTGATTGCTATAAGCAACATTTTGTTATATGATGGAATCCATTTCACAAATATTATATTAAAAAAATGCCACTGTACATCATTCCTGGTGTGATGCTGGATTCTTTGAATGGTCCTGTATAACCTTTAAACATTACCACTGCCCTAAGGAATTACCGTTATAACACATCAGATAATAATACAATACTATATTTATGTCAAGATCGATTACATTGCAAAGAAATTTTAATTAAATAAGCATATAGTTCACAAATGAAAAAATAAAGCAGGTGCGTAGTTACACGGAGTGACGTTGATACTACGGAGAGAACATGCACAATTACAGTAAAATATCTAGGGTTAAATTTGGACGGCTGTTTAATATCGGAAAAGCATATTAAAGTCCAGAGGTCCGATGGTAATTTTAAATATAATCGAATTCTGAAATGTAAAAACTCCCTGCGAGATTACTAATCTCCGCTTTTTATAACAAATAGCGGTGATAAATTATTTTTGGAATTGAATGGTACATACCCACATAATATACTCTACTAGTTATGTATATACTGTACATTTAACAATTGAATGAAGTCTCTCACATGCACCTTTATCAAATTCATTTATATCCTATGTACAGGTATGCTCATATTGCAACAAAAGTTGTACTTTAATACAGAACAACAAAATTTCTCAGTATTCAGCATTTCCAAAAGTGTAGGTTTAATATCTCATAAAAGTCTGTTTTTTATATTTGTAGAACCCATTTGAATGCATACTAGTGAATTGTGGCTTAAATGAGTTGATTGTTTTAGGAATCTACATTAATATTTTTAAAAATTTTCTTTGCAATAGATATATACATTAAAGGTATTTTTAGGGATTGTTAAGGCGACCATTGACAAGACGATAAATGTTTTATTCGGCATTGGATTTTAAAAAACTCAATCAAATGAATAAAACTAAACAGTGATGCTGTACTATTGTCACAACATATATATTTATTCATTGCCAAAAGAGAAAACATAAAAAGGATATGCATTGTGAGATAGTTAGATAGTAAATATAATATTAATAATAAATCCAATATAGGTATAGATTGTTTGCTATTAAAATTAATATATATTAAGTACCTTAGTAAACATATAGAGAATAAAAAAAAGGTATTTGAAATAATTTCTAAACAATCTATTTACCAGGTTTTGAATATTTAATTTAATCCACAATTATCCAACTAGAGAAAATTACCTTGAGAATACTTACCCATCCTTAACTTTATTGAAAGACCTTCGAACATATGACTATAATGTTCTATCGAAAATGTAATATGACTTACATGTGATTGACAAAAAAATTAATCTTACTTTTCCTAGGAGCTTAAATAAAACAATGATATTATAAATCTTTTGTCTCTAACATACTTGCAAATTAGTTAACATTCAAAATGATGGTCTACATAATTTATTCTCTATCGCCATATAGGAATCTCCTAGCTAGTTTTCTTCTACACATAAAGTGTCATTAGAAGTGTTGTTTTAAAAGTATGTTTGCATCTAAACATAATGGGAGTCATATGTATCGTATCTAAACGGAAGTTGAGATGCCGTTTATTAAATAGACCATCATGGCATAATTGAGCGTTAGCACAGATGCATTATAAAATTAAAGGAATCGGTTCTTAAACGACGTAGAAAATTGGCGGCTGATCGTTATAAAGAACGCTCCATAAGAATCACGATATAGATGCAACATTACACTGATCAAGTGAGTTGCTGATGTGAGACATTCTGATGTGAGTTATGGCAACTTGACTTTGCTAAAGTTATTAAACTGAACATGAACTGTCAGAGTCCTTGATGAGTATTGTATCCATAAACATTTACCACTAAGTTCAGTCTCTTCATTCATATTGGTATGAATGAATAATTACATATTCTTATTTTATACTTGTTTGTGCCTTAAGCTTGTCCATTGTGATTAGTGAGGCAGAGTTCTATCGTTATTAGATCTTGCTTGGTGTGTAGGAATATGGATTATGTTTGTTATTAGATGTTGTTCATAGGTATACTAATTGAGCAAAGAAGGTCATAGGACGATACATTATTTATTAATTTTATTGTCATTTTGCATGAAAAATTAGATATTGGAAAGTTTATATAAATTTTTTTGAATTAAGGTCTAAAGGTGTATTGCCTGCACCTAAACGATATTATATTGTATTGCATAGATCAATGTATCTTAGCTTTACAGCACAGGTTCCTAGACATTGTCTTACAGACAACTTTCAAAATTTAGCTGGTTCCGGCGAACCTCTTCATTTCTACCATACTCCCTAAATTCAACAAAAAATATGAAAAGTACATCTAACGTAGACCCCCGTCGAGTCTTCCATTGATACTTTGGGAACTAAGTCTCACAACGGTACTTGACCTGGAGACTTCACACGAAAGTTATTACATTGGTGACCGGTTATGCTTAGCCACCACAACAATACTACACTACTTAGACACTCAATGAATGCAGGAATTTTGGATTTAGGTTTAGATCCCGCATTAACCACTGCCCCATTGGCCAGACCAATATACCAAACGCCATGTTGAAACACGAATAATCACTCGACGGCTTGGCTTCGTGTGAAGAGTCGCATTTGACGCCGGCAAGCCATAGTTGCATAATGCTAGTAAAAATTTCCTATTTTATATATTCCGTGTGACGTCCTCGAATAAACAATCGCGTTTATACTGTTTATGCAGTGAAACCTCTATGAATTTAATACATTTCCATATATTCATGCATCTAGCATTAGCACTATTTTAAATTTCATAACAACATCGGTGTTACGTATAAATACAATCACAAATCAGCTATGCGATTCGGAATCAGGTAAATAAAATATTCTTTAGAGTGAAGCGTGCTCTAGAATCGTGGCCTAAAATTCATACATAGTTTGCGACTTTTTATATCTGTCAAGATACATACATTGTCTTGCGAAGCCTGCGATGTTTGGTACAATTCAATTTATAATTTATTCAAATTAAATATTTATACTATAAAAATATTTTAAATACCACACCTATTTTTTACGCATTTAATTTTTTTATGAATTCCAAGAAACTGTATGGCAGAGTAGATGGGAATAAGATACATATACTACCTATATATATGTGTGTGTGTATACCCGTAATTCGCTACGAACTGGACCTCGCGATTATTTTGTTTCACATTTATTTCAATATTTCTTCAACTATTAAACCGATTTTGATGCTTAACGAACTTAGAATTGGAACACTGGTTCGATAGTTACATACATAAAATGCGTTTTCTCCTCAACAGTAATTGTAAACCTAACTCGCTTCGCTCGCTAGGTCAATACATACATATATATACTTTATATAATTACTTATTTATCTATAGAAAAACAAACAACACCACAAAACTCAGACTTTATTCTTTAACCTACAAGTTGTTATTTTTTCTTGCATCAGTTAAAATATTAACTTTAAAACAACACTTACTTAACTACGAATCGCCGACTTTATATTCTAAATAACATTTACACTTGCCTAAATAATATCTTGTCATTTAAACAGAAAATAATTAAAATTGCTTCAATATGGGCATTATCTTAACTACCTAGCTTTTACTTTACTAACAAACATTTAATAAATTATTACCATATCCATTAATAATGCATTTACTTTCACAATCAGTTAATGATCACAAACAAGATTTCGATATGTAAATATTTTTCTATTTGTTGCGGATGCAATAACTTAAAAGGAAGATTTTAAACAAATATGTATATGTACATACCAATGTTGCCAACTAACTTTTGAGAAAATATAGTCTTCAAACATTATACATATTTTACTTTATTTTTCTTTCCCAAGTGTTCCTAGACATTTTTATTTATATATGATAAAAACGTTTATATTTTTAAGAGCTCTAAATATTGTTTTGCTATTACTATTTATTATATATATTATTTTTTTAATTTTTTATGTTCATGTTACCCATAGATAACATAGGAATAATATTACAATATAAAGGTAAATGAAAGTTTTGTACTCTCATTTATAGAGGAATTTAGGCATATTTGTTATATTTAAAGGAAGAAAGGCTTATTTAGCTTTATTATAAATTATGGAGCTTTGATTATTTTGTGTAACAATTTCGAAACTTATATTGTTTTATAATATGAAACTTAAGTAAACGGATAAGTTAGAATATACTAGAGATGGTGTTATTGATGTAATATGGTGGTTGTTTAAATAAATATGCATTTACCCTCTAATATAGTGTAATATGGCTGCGATATGTATTTATAAGTTCCATATTTTCTGAAAATATCGATACCATTAACTTAGCCAAGCCTATCAAATTGTTATGGAAAAAGCGACTATAAATGTTTTCTATTGTATGATAATAAGTACATTTAATTAATCATTCATTCTAGCATTTTTGTGAAACAGTTCAGATATCTATAGCTATCAATATGAGCTTAAATGTTATAACAATTGAATCATATCAAAGTGTCAGACAAATAGAGATTTGTATGGCTATTAATAAGAGTCTTCATAGCCATTAATATGAGCCTTAGCCGAATAGTAAGGAAATCCTATCAAAGTGTTGGACTAGCAGTAGTTTTTATATGTACTAATGGATCAAACTATCATGTCCTAATCAATTGTATAGCTAAACAATGGTCGGTATAGCTACTAATACGAGCCTGTATACTATCAAAGTGTATGAATGTTATAAATTGTTTTATGGAATGGCTTATATAATGACTATGTATTCTATCGTGTTGTCATACAAGTGGTGGCGGTTATAGCTAATATGAGCTTTGATGATACAATGTCTATCCTCTCCAATAGTTGTATAAGTGGTGGTGGTTGGTACAGCTACTAAAGTAAATCTCAACCTGACTACATCGTTTTATAATGTTGGACAAGTGGTGTTGGAGCCGCAATGATATAATGACTGTATCGTGTTGTCGTGGTGGTGGTGGTGGCGTAGAGTGGTAGCGTGTGCGGTGCAAAGTGGTCTTGCTCACCCGGTGGAGGAGGAGCGCGGCTGGGGGTAGGACTGCGGCAGGCCCATGTGCGGCTGGAAGAGCAGCGTGGGGTGGTGGTACACCACGGGGCCCGCGCCGCTGCCACCCGCGCCGCCCAGGTACGGCTGCTGCTGTCTGCAACGGAACACACGTCTCCTCATTCTTGCGTCCCAGATGATATTTCGCAAAACATTGGTTGGTACATCAGAAACAGTGACAGACATGGATTAAATACTAGAAATAAGGACAAATTGGTCACACCAGCTTTCGCCTACAAAAGGTTAATAAATCATTCACGGGCAAGGTGTACGCATTTATAATAAAACTCCACGGTCCCTATAAAGCTTACTCTTTTGCTCTCTTGAACAATTTAAATGTATAATTAAAAATACACTTCTAAGTAAAGCTTACTATACTGAGTATACTATACGTATCTATACATACTGGTAATGGTACTGTTGTTATTCACGCAAGTGAATCAGACTACAGTATACTTAAAAAAGCAATTGTTCACCAAAATAACTTTAAAAGAGCAACTGCTGAGTTTCTCATCCACTCTTCGCAGGAGAATCTGCCTTTCCGAGCTGGTGGTAGCTTCTTTATGAATTTGAATATTCATATGACCTTGCATAAGAACGTACAAGCGTCACTGTGAATAACATATTTTGAATTTGAATTTATGACACATGCTCATTTATAGGCACCAATGTCGACATTTCCCAACCAACAGAACCATATTGAGTGGACAAAATTTCAAATGAAGGAGCTTGTAGACTGAAACGAACAACATCCCTCTATTGGAACCGAAAATACAAAGAACGGAAGCTAAGAAAATAGGGAATTCACACTTGCTTATATCTTTAAAAGGGTAAAATTTATATGACTTTTCAATATTTGATGACAATTCTGTGCATTAATACCTTCCAATTAAAAAAGTATTAAGCAAATGTGTTTAATAAAACAGCCTAACGCAATTTATTTTTCCATTATGCTATTCTATTTAACCGATTTGCCTAATTATTTATGTAATATATAAATTATTTTATTGATTCGATTTCATGAATTCCTTTAATATATTCATATTTTTTAAATCAATTTTGTGTGCATGTTGTTCGGGTAGAACCCAAGACCGTTTAAAAGACGTTTGGCGCTGTTACCGATTGACAAAATTCTAACAGAATAACATCTAATATTTGCGTCAATATCTCTATATATAGTTCTTCTGTACGTGTGCATGTCAACCAGGTGGGTCTGTATCTTTAAATATGTAGTTCTTCTGTATGTGTGCATGTCACTGAACTCCTCCTAAATGACGGTAGATTTAGTTTCGCGATTGAGCCCTCTAATATCGGTTGCCATAATTCGGGCAGGGTAACGTCAACGTCTGTCAGGTAAAGATAAAAGTGTAAACATAAAATTATAGATAATTTATACGAATAACATAAGGAAACCGCTAATTTAACAACTTATTATGTGCGATTGGTGAACTATGCATATAGATTGAGCTCCGCACATTCAAATCTATATTGTTTAGTGTTAAATTGTTTATTAATAAAAATATGCCAATTGAATGAATATTTAACCACAGAATTTCATGCTATTCCTTCTCCTTCGGATTCGGTGGCTTAAATGTAGATTTTGGCAATAATTCTTTCGGTATATTAAATTTTCTGAAGGAATCCTGATTTATTTTTCCATCCCTCGGGAACATTACTTTTATCTGGGAGTAAAATAGTATATAGCAGTTCCTAAGTGTACAAAATTTAAGCGTTACAATCAATCGTATTCATAATAAGACTAGGTATAAAGAGCTCGTGTTGATATCAAAATATCAGTTGGCAAGACAAACACATTGCTATGCTACATCTACGTACGTATTACTTTAAAAAATATATCTGTAACACACACAATAGATCCATCTATCAAATGTGTGACATATTTTCATTAGCGTGACAAAACAGACGCGACATATTTGGTATTATGATTTTATATGTTCTACTATCCCTTGGCTGCAATGATAACTAAAAGATGTTATGCTCTACCACCTGCCACTTTTTTTGGCTTGTGACATTGTTGCTATAGCAACGGCGGATTCAAACTCCCAATCTACAATATCGTCTCGAGCCATTGATAACGTTGGCTACAAATTGATTTCCTTCTAGCTTAACACACTTACTTTTATCGTTGCGATTGTTAAATGGACATTTTTAAATTGCGCAACCGTGGAAAATCGATAAGAACGATCCGAGAACGAAACGTTGTATTGTACAGAGCGTAGTTGAAATTTGCTGATTCAAGTTAATCCGAGAACAGCGACGATTCAGTCGGCCGACTCTTGTTTATGAATTAATTCACTAAACTACTGCGACACAAATAACAACTGCACATTAATTTCACATTCCCGGCAGCGAATACAGCACGATGCGACGGTGAATATACGAAAATACAATGTTTTTCAAGTATACGCTTTGGTTCCTTTTTTTTATTTAAATTATTTTACTCTTATAACCGTAAGCACTTCACCATCGTATTTTTGCTTAACAACGGAATAAAAATTATTTCGGTCCCATAACTACATATACATACATATATACAATTTTAAAATTAGTCGCGATAAAGTTATCCAATATATTTTCTATAAACATATTTTATATTAAAAACCAGCGGTTCTCCGCAGCTTTATCCGCCGTAACGTCGTCTGCTCGGCTTCTATGGACGGCAGCGTGATGCCATTACATAGCCTAAACTACTTTCTAAATGTGTGTAATACATACAAATAGGTTTTTATTAATTCCCGCTGAAACAAACTTAATTTTTATTGCATTCATATAATTAAATATACAAAACGTGTCGCAATGGTCGACATTCCACGTTTTATATGTAATTTTAGTAAATGTCACACTTGTCTATTCGCGTAATAAAGAAGGAATCGTTTGACGTACTACACGTTTATGTGTTGTCATTGTGAATGTGTAAGAATGCATTGGAGCGTGTGAAATGACTTCGGTAAATAATTTTACGTATTCCTAATGCATATTATAAAAAAATATTTTTGAGTAAAACGGTTTTATTGAAAATAAAGATAATAATAATGTGATAATATATTAAAAGCTGAAAAATAATTTGGTAGGTTCTAGGTACCAGTCATCACACCACTTTTCTCATCAACCTAGGGCTGTGATTAGAAAAAAAAATCGTAGGGCGCAGCGTAACCTGAATACATATGTAAATATCATTTACAGTGATATAAGCGGTTGACTGTTGATAGAAATTTCACGCGCCCCATGATTTTTATGTCTGATTCATGCCTTAGATTGATGAGAAAAGTGGTGTGATGACTAAATTGTATTGTCATCAAAAGTACAGGTGCGTACCAAATATCCGATCAATCTGCCAACAGGAAGGGGGTAAAATTTCAAGTATTAAATTTGACACAAAAAACAAACAGGTCGTCAAGCTAAATAAAACCGTTTAAAAATATTAGCTTTCTGCACTTCTTCTGTATTTAAACTTCACCTGTGCCAAGTTTCATGCTCCTCCGTCTTCTCAATTCGCGTAAAAAAATAGAAAGTTTTTGGTTCACGTATTAACACATTAAGGGAGGGTGATCTTGACGAAAGCATGCTATGTAACGCGTTAAACCGCCTTTAAGCTACAGTCGAGATAAATCGTAGTACTACGACTTAGAGGCGGTCTAACGCTTTAATATGATGATTTGTATTACACAAAAGGCACAGAATGGTTTAAGGGGGTACAGTGTTGTTCCTATACTAGCGTAGTGATGTGACGATGTGGAGGATGCGTGATAGAGTCGCTCTCTTACCTGGGGTGCGTGGTGGGCCTGGCGGCGTGCTGCGCGCGGTACGGGAAGCTGGGGTGCTGCGGCCGCGCCTGCGGGCTCTGGCTCTGCGACACGTAGCTGTGCCCCGCCTGCAACCCCACAACCACACGATGGTCAAGGCACCGCACAACCAACCGCCCATTCGCTCGCATTCACCAAACTCCATTCGGTTCTTTTCTTCCAAGAGGTTTAAATGATACTTAAAGTTAAGACGGGAATAATAATAATAATTCGGTTTCTCTCCATTTCGCCCTAACCCTCGGCCGTTTGGTCTCCCCTGCTGACGGTTTCCGTCTGGCTGGGCCTTATCTATTTATTTACAGTATATTTATATTATATAATTTATTACGTTATATATGTGTGTATTATATAATTATGTTTATTTTAATATGTATTCTATTCTATTTCCATATACATATATACGTCCCAGCAGGCAAGAAAAAATTTTAAACATCTACAATTATAATAATAAGTCCCCTAACACAACCATACGTCCAAATCGAACATCCGATTTGCGTAGGGCGCGGACACGCAATAATATGATTACTAGCGCGGCTAACATGGCTCTGGAAACCCATTAATTATGGAGACTCGCTCAAGAAGGAAACGTTTAGGGATCTACCCGAGGGTGATCGTCGGGGCACACCTGGGGCTGAAGTTGGGTGTTTCAGCATGCGAACCGTCAGCGGTGAGGGGTTGAACAGGCGGGCTCCCACCGACAAAAATACTACAGCCGAAAACATCGTCACACCAGGTAGTCCAATAGAAGCAAATATTCATAATGCAACATATCACATAACTTATAATTCATCATCACCATCTGCAACACACTCAACACAACCTATACCAACTTTTGATGTTGCGGGGGAGGCAAATGCCTTTCTGCACGCGTCCACCAAAGCTGGAAAAGTCAGAGTACGCATGAAATGAACAACTCAACTACAAAATCACAAACCCTTTAACACAAATTAAAATCAGACATAATAAAAAGCCTCCATGGCAACAAAGACTTCAACGAGATATAGACAAGTTAAGAGCAGACTGTGACATAATTACCCAGTACATCAAGAATAATAGGTCACAAAGAGTGTCATTAAAAAATCTGAATTAACTTTTAAAAATTGAAAATACACACTGGACATGAAAATGAAAACAGAAGAGTTTTTAGATACATTAAAACAGAAACTAGCACTTAAGGTTCATAGGCTCAGGAGGTACAAAAAACACAGCAACGTAGACAAGAAAACAAAACATTTGCTTACAATGAAAAAATGTTTTACCAAAATCTGGAAAAAACACATATCGAAACAAGATTTGTGCAAAAGAACATAGATACACCGACAAAAGAACAGGTCGAAATATTTTAGTCTAGAATATGGGAAGAACACGTACAATATAATTATAATGCTCCCTGGATAAAAGAGGAGAAAACTAAAAGGCATGCAATAGAAGAAATGGAATTTACAGAGATAACAGTCTGAGATACAATACATTACAACTAAATTTTATAACTGGAAGTCTCCGGGTATAGACAAAATACACAATTACTGGTATAAAAAATTAACTTCACTACATAAACCTATA
>DWHK01001592.1:0-10919 GCA_018247855.1 Graphium androcles
GCGCAATACTCATCTTCAAACATCTATACCTGTAAGCGAGTAAGCAATAGACTTCTCGTTTTAATTCTGGACTTTACACAGTGGTGTAGGATTTTTAAATCGCCTAAAATAAAAATCTTTCGAATTCAGCTAATTTTGAAGAGACGAATAAAGTCGAAGACCTTTTTTATGTAAAATTTTAAGTTCTCTTCTAATTTTAATTTTCCTAGGAAACTTTTGTCTAAGTACCGTTTTCGGGCAATTGCGAAAAAATAATTTGATTGTTTTTTTTCAATCCTTGCCGGGGATTGTAGACACTAAAACCTTTACCGGTTGTGTTTGTATCTTCAAAACTGTATTATATCCAAAATGCAAAGTTATATCTAAAATTTTGATTTCAATACTTATTTGACTGGACTAAATAGTAATTGGGTGACAAGAAATATTTTTACAAGAAATTATTTTTGACAATCTTTTGTGTCATATCAATACTTCAATTACAGTAACTCATGATTCTAACAAATTGTTTTTTCCCATAGAAGATCATACAAAATCTGGTAGGTCTATAAGCACAAGGATTTGTGCATATTTACACCCCACTGCTGATGCTCACGATTCCGATATTTGGCTTGCTTTCCTCATCGACGCTGGTCTTCTACAAGCAAGCGAAATGGGCATGGAACTGTGTAAGTAGTAAAAATCATTACAATTTCGCTGTCCGCAAAATTACACGTCCTAAGCTGAATACATTGAGCTGAACCTCAATAGCTAACACCAGTGACGATGATCGAAGGGTGCGAACGCCCTAATATACAAAAAAATCTTTCCACACTATATTGGTCCTGTATTTTCTTAAAATCAGAAAACTTACAAGAAAAGTACAAGCAATAATCTTGCAAGTCTTCTTGCACTTATCATATAACATTACAGTTCATTCGAGACTTTCTACTCTGTCGTGACTATATAGCGTCATACATAAATTCAATGTTCAAAACAATTCATGTTGAAACCGTTCTACTGTATGGACGGGAAATGTGTGGATAACGAAAAACCTCACGCAGCAAATTTAAACCTTTTAATTATTTAGTAGGTACTGCTATCAGCTCCTCCCAGCTGTCAGTTTCCCATGATCTGGACAGACAATTACTACGATTGCGGTGAAGTATAAAGAAATGCAAATTATAATGAAAAAAATAGCCTCCCTACACTACACTGTACCACCTACTGTGACACAACTGTACTCCGTGGATCTTAATTATATTAAGAGAAACTCATTTTTTTGTAAAGGAAATAAATATTTCTATGATGCAGTCCAAACCGCTTTCAAGGATTTCATTAATTAAAGGAATCAATAAGCCTCATATAAGACGGGAAAGTCCTTAGGGAGCAACGGTACCTACACACTTCGATGAACTAAATATGTAACTTTATATATACTGGGTTTATTCTTACCGTATAAATTTAAACCTATGTAGGTAATAGCCGATTATCTACAGCAATATGTTATAAATCATCCTAATATTATTAGTAATAGCCATGCAATAGCCTCTTTTTTTGGGAAATAGCGTATATTTTACGTTATAATATTACAATTTTAATTATTTAAATATACCTACTTCAAAAGTAATGCAAGGCGACGGTAAAATTAAAATATCTATTCCCTCATATATGTGTGCACTGCAATTACTTGAGCTAAGAACTCCTGAGCCAATGTTCATAGATATAACAATAAAGGGACATCATTTTTAATAACAATAACTTATTTTGTGTTTTTAAGCGTGCCATTTGTATTGAGTATCCAAAACCTTATGATTTATATATAACATAATAATACAGTAAAAATGTGACCTTACAGCTGGATCAACGCTAACCCAAGAACATCTTGACCAAAAAATGGATGAATTGGACTTTATGATTAAGCAAATAGAATATCAACAGGTAATTAATAAATCCATATTAATAAACCAACTGCTGAGAACCGTCCTGCCCTCGTCACCTATAAGGACAATATTGGTCTACGTTTTTCTAACTGGAACTTTAGAATTTGATTATTGGGGTACAATACTAGATACATAATAATTACGTCTTCTGCACCTACCCAACATCCAGCGCCAGTATTCAGAGACCAAACAGGTCGCGAAAGATATACCCGAAAAATCGGCAAGGGATTTTTTCGAAAAAAAGAACGTTACGAACAAAGTTGTGCCTTGCAGAAGTTAGTCCCATCCGGTTTTCTTATGGCATTACTATGGGATCACTAACTTACCGAATTTCAACAAATTCACAGACAGATAGATCATATATAATTCTAAAAACTATTCAAATAGAGATCTATCTATTTGTCAATGAAGAATATTTTTTTCAATATCTCTTAAACAGATTTCTCATAAATAATATTTTTTTTAATATCTCTTAAACAGGTTTTTAGTCCCGGTTGTGTTATTATATGTATATATTATGATCCATTCAGATACCATCGGAATCTATCTCAACAAACATAAGAGACGATTACGAAGACATTCATCGTAAAATTCCTGGATTGTTTTGGGATACGGTAAGCACGAGAAGCCGTATCTGTTATCGTAAGATTTTGCATTCTAAAACCAAATTAAAGGATGTTTTAATGGATGGAAGGACTATTATTTAACCTGTGAATTTTTATTACCACTGAATATTTTTTTTGTTTGTACAACTCTAGACGTAATGAGACAAACTCAAAAAAAGGTGGTGAGGACTCTCAATCCTGGAGCTATGACCACGTCATGTGCAATATCAGCATAAAATAAAATGTGTTGGTTCGTGGTAGCCAGATGACCATTTCTAGTCTTCTTTTCCTACTCTCTTTCTTTCCTAATCCTAAATGGTTCGTAATCCCTCCCGTCCAATGAACGTTTCTATACAAAGTTTGCAACGTAACACTTCGAATGTTGCAATCCACCATGAGTCACCAAGGCTACCTTACCTACCTTTTTCTATATAAATACTATAAAATATTTAGTCGGTTGCATTGGATATGTGAGAACCGTGGTAACTCAGTGTCCGAGCGCTAGCCTTTAATCCTGTGTACTCCAATATACCAATGAAATTGTCAGTTCCTTAATTGTAATTTTAAGTACATGCTCGGCGGTGAAGGAAACACCGTGAGGGAACCTGCATTTTAAATATGCGAAATTTGCCAATCCACACTGAAGCCGCGTGGTGGACTATTGCCTACACCCTCTGTCTAGAGGACTTTGTCCAGCAGGACTATTTCAAAATAGGCTGTTATTTTTTTTACTTTTATTGGATATACATGTATGTACATTATATTGTAAAACTTTGCTCACTATTTAGTGCTACTAGCAAAATTTTTGTTTCATCAACAAGATCTATACAACTATAGGTATAATATAAATGTGGAAGTCTGTTCATTTGGATGTTTGTTACTGCACGGCACAAAAACAAAGTAGCACGTAAATTACATTAAATAGATAAATTGCATAGATTGGGCTAGGTTGTCAGTGCTAGCTTCACATACATGCAAATGATTTTAAATTTAATTTTTATGAGGTTGTCTTAAGAACAACTGATATGTTTCTTAAAAGTGGCAATTACATTAAAATCTCATTTCTCAGATTCCAATGGATGATCCAGATTTTGCCTTCAAAAAATTGAAGAAAATAATGCATGACATAGTAGACTCCCAAAAGAACTTGGAACCAATGTTTGACATAGATTTTGTAAATATGAATCAATATACAACAGTTCAAAGTAAAGTTGAAAAAATATGTAAACAACTAGGTCCAAATACACTCTTTCTGTAAAATGGCAATGATGACATTAAAAAGATACATATTTTAAAAACATTTTTATTTTGCAATTAGTAAAGAAGTTTAATTATACACTGTGAGCAATGGCTGTTTTAATAAAATGTTGATGATATTAAAAATACACATTTGAAAAAGAAATTACTGTTTTATTTTGCAATCTGTAATGTAGACATTTAATAATACATAAGTAATGTACAATTATAAGATAGAAAATATTCTAGGTTAAAAATTGCTGTGAGACTGACTGGACTCCTTTATTTTCCACTTTTATTATCACCTTAACACATTAGCAATATAAAAATTTCTCACACTAAATAATCATTTAAATACCATTGTGTCCAACATTGCTCCTAAATTCTGCACAATGTTATTTGACATAAGGACATCCACTTTCTCCTCTAAATGCCTCTTGGGATCTTGTTTACCAACATTCTTGATTGCAAGTTGCTCTGGGGTCATCTTCTCTTCATCTTCCAATGCCTTGTTATAATTCTTTGCTAGTTCCAACATTTCAGAAACTGTAGTCTCATTTACAGCACAATGTTCTTTGTAGTCTAGTAATGTGAGTCCATCCATCCAAGACTTTTTATGCAGATTTAACAACATTTTTTGTTCCAATTCATTTTTTCTGTAATTTATACTAATGGAGTAATAATGGCGATTTAAGCCATGTATGAGAGCTTGTACTGAAGGCTTCTGTAGGTGTCCTAAGTTTGAAGTAGTCTGTCTAGGCTCCTGGCCAAGAACCATCATATTCGGATTAATAAGGCGGAATGCATCAATTACAACTTTGCCCTTAACAGATTGTATGGGATCTACCACAACTGCAACAGCACGCTCTGAAAGTGCTTCAAATGATTGCTGAGTATTTATGTCCACTCCAGATAACCAGCAACCAAAACCAGGATGTGAATGATACCTATAAAAATGTTATTAAACATCTCTTAGATCATATTTTATCTTCTTATCTATCATATTTTATTAATATTTATTAAATACTATTTATTGATGAAATCATTCAAATAATTATACAAAAATGATAAAAGAAGTTTTTTAAAAGAAATTTAATTTATAGCTTCTATCCACAATCCATTAAACCTAAATTTAAACATAAAATTTTAATTTTGCAGAACAATTCCTTTGCATCATATATTTGATATAACAGAAATAACCAATGAAAAAACAATTCTTACCATCCAACAACCATTTCAGGACGCCCAGTTTGCTTTAACATATCCAACATTTTAGCTTGGAATACAGGGTCAACTGCTTCAACAGAGACTCCAGTACCAGTCTGAGGCATGGCAAATACATCAATAACACGCACTGTGTAATCATCCACAAATTCCCCTGAAAATAAGAAACAGACAATAACAATTAGCACCAACCCCACCAACCAAAAATAAATATATCAAGCAAAAACTTTTATGTTATTATTATCGCATAATTAATAAGGTACATTGTTTATGAATTAAGAATAATGAAACATTTCTATTAATTTAGATGACTTGCAGATAATTAAATACCTAACATAAGTCCCATGACCTCCATAGGTACTCCAGCACGTCCATGTTTCAGCATCTTCAAAAGAGCCAAAGAAGAAATATAAACTTGTTCAGCGGTGTCGACAGCGGGTGCATCTGTAGGTGGCGGCGCTTGCGACAACCCAGTCATGCCACCACCGAGACGAAGGAGGCGATCCATTGTTACTACAAACGCTGCAGCTTCTATAGAATTGAGATTCGGAAAACTATATCATACACAACTATTGAAAAATATTCACGTACATGTGTGTGTTCAATATATTAAATATAAATAACACAAATACTTACTGTTACAGTTAATAATATAAGAAATCAAATTATAATGTACTTTTTCGATAACTTGTAAGCAATATAATTTTTGTAATGCGGAATGGATGACATATGAAAGAAAACGGTTTTGACAGCTTACGTTGAAAATGCAAGCTCATGAACAGTGTTACACTTAACATAAAAAAGAACTGTCTGACCTTACGGCCAAAAGTTCAATACAAACTGAAATACAACTTACGGCCTACAACTTTTATATACATGTTATCAAAAAGCTAACGTTGACACAATTTGTTCAAGGATTTATTAACGATGAAAAAATTAATAATTTCTATTGTGAAAACTTATTTTATTTAAAATAATGTCTCCAATGTCTGAAACGTTTGATATAAAACATAATTGGTGTAGGGTCAAGAAACAATTATATATTCTATCAATAAAGTTTATTTTTATTGATGGATAGTTACAGTCTTCTATTTTCTAAACAAACTAGCTAAGTGCGAGTGGGATTCTCACATGAAGGGTTCTGTACCACCGTTCAATACAAATAGACATTCAGAGAACATACCAACTGTTTACCTTTTGGCATAATTAAAACTAAAGCAAAAAAATCACGTTTATTGTAAGGGAGCCCCCTTTAATTTTTAATTTCTTTTTATTGTTTGTTGTTATAGGGGAAACGAAAATACGTTTTCTGTGAAAATTTTAACTGTCTACCTATTACGGATCGTGAGATAAAGCCCCCTGATAGACACACGGACGGACGGATAGCGAAGTCTTAATTGTAGGATCCCGTTGGTTAATGGTTACTCTTCGGGCACAAAATCAAACAAACATCAGTTAGTCAATATGAACGAGCGTCTCATCACGGAATATTAATGTCTAATATTTGCTACATGTATGGAGGGTGAAAGGCTTTAGCTTGTAAGCAACCGATGATGGAGAGAACATCAGCTTATCTATTTCTAATAATTCTAATTCGACTCAGTCTACTGACCCAAATATCGCAACTCAGTATTTAATTGATCCAATTCGCCACGCTATTCAATCAAATACCAGAGTTACACGTACTCCTTGCAGGCGAAAAGCAATTAAGCCTTGGATTACCCATGGCTTAATAAGATGCATGAGGCATAGAGACAATCTACATCAAAAACTAAAAAACACGCCCAATAATGAAATTCTTAAGATAAGCAACAAAAGATATAGAAATTATTGCAATTCATTACTAAAAATAGCCAAAAATAATTATGAAAAATCCCAGTTTAAGCAAGCCGGTAATAATACCAAACGTATTTGGGAAGTAATAAAAAAGGTAACCAATTTGTCTAAATCTGAGTCAAACGCTTCTGGGCTTTTGACTAGCAACGAAGACGATCTAGCATCATTAAATAATATCAACCTTTACTTTGCAAATATCGGAAGGCAATTGGCAGAAAATATTACCAAAAATCCAAATGAATTTATTAATAAAGTCATTCCTGCGACCGCAAATTCCTTCGTCTTATTAGATACTGATGAAGCAGAAGTCGGGCGTCAAATTGACTGTCTGAAAACAGATAGTGCCACTGGCTGGGATAACATTTCCTCACAGATTTTAAAAACTTACAAAGATTTAATTTTGCCTCCCTTAACATACATTTGCAATATCAGTTTTTCATCAGGTATTTTTCCTATCCAATTTAAGAAAGCTCTCATTCACCCTATCTTTAAGTCAGGGGACAAAACTCTTGTTAGTAATTATAGACCTATTTCAGTCCTGCCAGCTATGTCTAAGGTACATGAACGTTTGCTTAATACAAGATTATCAACCTATCTTGAAAAACATGGTCTTTTATCTCCAAATCAATACGGTTTTCGGAGAAAAAAGAGTACCGCAGATGCTGTACATGAATTAGTAAACCATGTTGTAACTAATCTTGACAAAGGGAAAAAGTGCCTTGGTATATTTCTAGACCTCACCAAAGCCTTTGACACAGTCTCTATATCTCTTCTTCTTCTGAATTTAGAAGCTTTTGGTATACGAGGAATACAGTTATCGATTTTTAAAAGTTACCTGACAGACAGAACACAGAGTGTTAAAATTAACTCTAAGTCTAGCACTGATGAAAAAATTAATTATGGAGTGCCTCAAGGTAGTATTTTGGGCCCCACCTTATTTCTGACATACATTAATGATCTTTGTAATAAATGTCTAAAAAACGGTAAAATATTCTCTTATGCAGATGACACTGCTCTCATCTTTACTGGTGATAATTGGACAGAGACATATAAATATGCCCAGGATGGCTTTGATATGGTAAGAGAGTGGCTTAACGATAATTTGCTGACGTTGAATATAGACAAAACGAAAGTTATCCCATTCACTATTCAAAACTCTTTAACTTTTAATCCAGATTGTCACAAGATATTTGTAAAGTCCTCTTTCACAAATATGAATGTAGCAATTGATACAACTAACTCCATTAAATATCTTGGAATATTGATTGACAACAATCTTACCTTTAAACCATATATAGATGTCCTTTCTAATAGAATACGTAAGCTTATTTTTATCTTTAAGCAATTACGTCATATCGCTGACTCCAAGGTAGTTAGAAGGGTATATTATGCAATGTGTCAATCCATTTTATCATACTGTATAACTACGTGGGGTGGTGCAGCTAAATCCAATATGCTAAAGGTTGAACGTGCCCAGAGAGCAATTATTAAAGTCATCTGTTTTAAGCCCTTTCTGTTTCCTACAGAAGAACTTTATAGGTTTTACCAAGTTCCAACTGTCCGTCAACTATTTATCCTTCACACAGTACTAAAACAACACGCGATAACTCCCTGTAAACAAAATAATCAGAGACGTAATCGTCGTGTAGCTGACATATCTCTATTCAAAACCTCTTTTAGCCACCGATTCTTTTGTTTCCTTGGTCCATTTTTATATAACAAACTCAATAAAAAATTCCTTATTAACCACACTAATTATTTCAATTGTAAGAAAATAGTAAATGGTTGGTTGCTTAAACTAAATTATGACGAAACAGAAATCATTCTTCCCGTAAAATAACAACCCTCTCATATAACATGTAAATATTATAATATACTCTTACATAAATTACAACACCAACATACAAATATGTACATAGAAAATCAATTGTGTAATTACAACTCGTACTCCAGTTTCTTTATTTATTTTAACTTGATTTATAGCAATAGATGAGTAACGAAAATATCTGAGCAATTGTTGTATTTCCTTAACAGGGGCCTGGTGAAATGTAACACAAGTGAAAGCTTAGTACAAACACCAGCTCTCACAAACTGTGTCTGTTATTATTTCATTAATTCTGTATTTGCTATGGTTTTTGCTTTTGACACGACTTTTTGACAACGTTAATGTTTTTACATAGTCTTGATTATGCAGAAAAGTGAGTATGACAAGTTTTAACATATTATTTTAGATTAGTTTTGACCATTCCTTTTAAAAAACTGAAAAAATATGTCTAATACTTTTTCGTTTTACATAAATACTAGCTGCGCCCCGCAGTTTCACCCGCTTTTCTATAGTGTCGTAGCATGATGCTCTATAGCCCTAACTATTCCTTATTAATCTGGCTGTTTTATATAAACGAGTAATTCGAGCAAACGCGTATGAACGAACAAACAACCAAGCACTTACAAATTTCTTATGTTAAATAATAGATTTCATCGAGCCCAAATTTCCTGCTTCCTTTCCTCACATTATCATCTAAAATTGTCATTTACAGGACTTAAACTGAAAGCAAATGTATAACATCGAAGTTTTTGGAAGATAAATTTTCCCTATACATGAAAAGAATGACAAAATTTTATTATACATGATACCAAATACAACCAAAATAATACAAGCATTTGTTTTATTAGTAGGCAAATCAAAAATTTGTATACTAGTGAAGGTTAGATTTCGCGCTTTAGTTTCTACTTCAACTGTAAATTGGCGCTCATTTACTCACGGAATACTGAAAAAGAGCTAAAGATTTTTTCATTCGTATTATATAATATCAAAATTTTCTATTAAGTACAAGGAATATACCGTAAGACCAGATTATATTACAGGTAGTGTTGCTATGGTAACTACGAGCATATCAGTTTCTCTGTTGAATATCGCTGAACACCCGTTCACGTAAAGTTACTAATGTAATATGATTCTAATAAGATATATTTTTCCTTATAACGGCAGAGTTTCTTCATTTCTAACTGCATCCGTGGCCTAGTGGTAAAGGGCTGTGATTTACAAACCGGAGGTCATGAGTTCGAATCCCGCGGGGGGACAATAACTTTGTGTTATTGTTTCTAAGTTGGGTTAGGGCAATGCGGGCTGATCACCCGATTGTCTGAAAATAAAGATGATCCATGCGTCGGATGAGCATATAAAGTCGGTCATGCGCCTGATCCGTCTCCGGCCGTGTGGGATATCCGTCCCATCGGGCTATGAGAGTAAAGGAACAGAGAGGTCGGTTTTCAAGAATTTAAAAATAAAATAAACCAACACATTACATGTAAAGAAGATTAACTAGTAGTTCGCCACGAACTTGGACCTCGCGGTTATTTTATTTTACGTTTATTTCAATATCCTTAAACTATTGAACCGATTTTGTTGCCCAACGAAATTAAAAATTGTACTAATATAACTTAGATATATTCCAAATTTCATTTAATTTTGGAGCACTGGTTCGAGAGTTATCGCGTTACATACATACATGAAATGCGTTTTCGCCTCAACTGTAATTGTAAACCTCACTCGCTTCGCTCGCTCGGTCAATAAACTAAGTGTAAATACTAGAGCATGAAATAATCTCAGTTTTCATACTGAATTCGGCTTAACCGATTGGCAAGCGTTACATCCGGCCTAGAGAGCGCGGATCGCGTCTATTTGGACGGCGTCCAAACAGCGCCTATCTAACAACCCTTCCTTCCAGACCGTATCTCACGTGTCGCCACACCCGAGATTTACCACCTATGGAATTTTAAGTATTCGATAAAGAATCACATGGAGAAATCATCGGGTTTGGAATAATGTTTGGCGGAATGGATTTTTTTTTATTTTGGCAATCGTCCTCTGGATCGTATTCGATCAATTATTTTATTTTATTTTTAGGTAGCAACTTCTGAGTTTTTCGCTCACTCTTCTCGGCAGAATTTGCCTTCGGAGCTGGTGGTAGCTTCCCCGCGAACCGTGATATTAAAATGTAAAAATAACGTTTCATAAGAACGCGCAAACTTCTATGTGAATAAAGGTATTTTGAATTTGTTCTGTTTTTATTGATACTTTTTGAACCAAGTTAACGTC
>DWHK01001593.1:0-10918 GCA_018247855.1 Graphium androcles
CATCGAATTCAGTTTATCCCTTTGGGTTGTAAAGGTCAGATGCCAGTCGCTCTGTGTAAAAACTGATATTCAGGTAAAAAGAGATATCAGGTAAGGCTAGGAGGAAGAAGACATACGCCTACGGCTACATTTTACTACTACTCTATGGAGGCAGTTTCCAATTATAGGTATATACAGTATATCGTTTATTTAGAATTTTATCTAAATATCTTACAGTTGTTATTAAGCCGTTTAGGTATAGCTCAATTGTATCTCTTGAATATAATTATGGATATTTTCTGCCTGTAAAAGCAATAATCAAATATCTATTAACAAAATGAATGGATCTAATCATAAAAGATAATTTATATACTCACAGAGGCAAGAATTGATTTAATAAAACATAAAACACAAATGTTTACAAATAATGTTCTGAAGCCGAAACGGCACAAAATATATCTAATGTCCAGAATACATACAAAAGTCTCTGGTATCTGTTAATTACCAACAATCAATTTTAGAGTAAGAAAGGTCTTCCTTCCATTCCGTCCGAAATACAAGGGAATAGTTGTTATACGAGTCGAAAACGTCTGCATTGTTGCACATGTGTATGGATCGTCTGGAGTTTATCGACCGTCTAGTCTAGTCGAGATTCGGTCAGAACACTCCAGACTCCGTCCCATCGCTTCCTCTGCTCTGTCAACTGCTTCTTATCGCTCGTTCCCATTCAGCCTGTTACTGCTCCAGTCTGTTTTATTGAATCGTTTGTAACATGGAGAATGGCTATCTAGATCTTTTTTAAACATAATATTGCTGTTTTGCTTTTGATAATGCACTTTTGTAGGATTATCACTTTCGTTTTCTCTTCTACATTGTTTTAATAACGAATGGCGTGAATGAGATGTTAAGTACGACATGATAATTTGCGTTAGAATAAACAGGTTTTGATTTTCTGTGTTGAGAGATGCGAGCGTCGAAATCTAAATTCTCTCTTGGCCGTACACCAAGTACGCTTTCCGTCGCTCCTCAAAAAAATTCGCGAACGAAAATAAACGTGCTCTCTCGAGACGTCCGTGGGGATTGTCGCGCTGCTAATTGCGACAGCGTTCCAAATAGCGGACGCGGCTTCGTATTTTATCAATATAATAGAGCGAATCGGTTGGATGTAAACACGGTGTCACCCTCAATGTAGCAGCGTCGGTGCGTTTGCCAAAATCTGTTGCGTCTCGGCCCGGCAGCGCGACGTTCGCGTAAATCTTCCGGCTCCACTATTCACTGACCGGTGTGATGTACATCCCGAAAGAATCCAGTCCTGTCGGAGCGTTATGCCAGTCGTCCGCTTGGCGAGCAATCCCCTTCGGTCGTTTCCCGCGCTCTTCATCTTTGTCCCCCGGTTGATGGACGTGTGCTATTAGTACCGCTTCGGTGACGATACAGTCGCATCCGATACTCATCCGTAAACGAGTCCATTCGGAACTGGTTATTTGTTTATTGTAATCGTTGAAACAGATATTCCTACTGTTAAATATACTCTGCCGCGAGTGATTATCTACCAAATAATCTGTGAGATAAACTTGGATTTAGATAATTATCGAAAAAAAAATCCAAACTCAGTATTGAATGAAAGTCGTGTCCGTTGTTGCAGCTGGGCACTTCTTCTGTGGCGACATTGATGGAGTTCCGCTTGGACAGCGCGGAGTACTGCCAGGCCCAACACAAATAAACTCGTGGCCGTTCCGTTGCTAGCGAGGGAACGCGGCGTGCCACCAGCTGAACCCATGCTGCCGGGAGCGCGCGCTCACACCCAACCCGCGCACTATACGTTCTTCACCCACCCACAGGTATGTACATTATAATGATATCATTTCAAATTAGTCTTGTATAATGCCCCGTTTATAACAATGTATGTATAGAAATGTGCGGTTAAAGTTCAGGAAGAGAGCTTATTCCTCCCTTAAAGGTCTGCAACGCTCTTGTAACTTTATGATGTTGAAATCCATTAACGATGGTGATTACTTACCATCAGGTCAGCCGTTTGCTCTTTGCATCCAAGAACTTTTGTTGTCGTAAAACATCCAAAACATATTGTTTATATTATAATTTTGATTTTTTTGTAACAATTTAAAACTGTTGGAGTTGCCCCGGTCTTCGTTTAGTTAGCCGATTTTTACCCGATACTAACGTCACGCTGTTGAAGATTTGTTTGCACCCGGCGCCAGAGCAGTAAATATTTTCTATATCATGTTATGCATGCAGTATGTATTGAAATCAATGTGTTGGATTATATATTATATTGTATATATTAAAATCGCGTTTTCCAAAGTATATAGTAAGTGAAATATATCTTCAAATTTAATCGGTTTCATAGATTTTTGTTACTGATTACTATAGTGTATAATTCGATTTTGATGTTTTAAATTAGATTGTAACCCAAAACATGCAAAATTTTTCTGTGCATTAATTATCACACCTTGATCAACTCGGGTGCTTGGATTTAAGAATAGCGTTCAGTGGTGACCGAAAGTGGTTTGCACTTATCACAATGCATACAATCGATTTGCGTTGCGTCTTGTTTACGCTATCGTTATCGGGCGAGCGGTGTTGTGCGACGGACGAGGGCTAACGAGCCGACGCGTGACGGGGCTGGCACAAGATCAGCAGTCCTCCGCCGCGCTCCGAGTGGAACACACCGCTCACATGACCTGAGACGCCACCGGCACACGGCTCTATTTTTACGAACAGAATACCCACGACGCCCCAACGTCCGACGCGGCTCTGACGCACGCATATCCAACTCGAAATGCCGTCGCGCATCCATCATAAACTAAGACATCCCGTTACCACAATCCTGAAGCGACCCCTGTGTTTCTGTTTCAGTTACCTTAGATCCGGATCCCGCTGCTAATTGGTGCATATCGCACACCAAAACAGTTGAAGCGAACAGAGGGAGGGCAAAGCATATGTAACCTTATGTTAGCCGTTTAATTTGGCCACCGCTTCAGTCAACCCATTCTGTGCCCTAGCTGGTGCGTCTCCGAATGCGATCGAGCGTTTGAAGACGACCTCCATGCGGGTGGTTCCCATTATATAATTGGACCCTTTCTAAAGAGAAACAACGAAACTGCAGTGTGTTGTGTGGAAATAGAGTGACAGTTTGCCTGTTGGACCCTGACGGATAACTGCGTTCGACGCGTGTGTATTGAGGCTACCACCTCGTTGTGAGACATATCGTAGGTGCCGGGAGAGCGGCAACAGTGGTCACCATGAAGCAGAAGGACATCAGGCCGGCGCCCTCGCTCATCGAGTACAAGAGCATGCGCTTCCTCATCACCGATCGCCCCTCGGACGTCACCATCCAGTCCTATCTACAGGTGAGCCTTTGCCTTACAGCCGTATCTTAATATATTTATGATGGTGTTCGTTCTCTTCCATAGCTCCAAATTTGTTTGTTGTTTAACCCTCGATGAACTTTGCGATTACGTTATATTGCTTTGCATTGCTTATACTTATGTAATTGAATCGGTCCACAAACACGCCGTCTTGACAAAATTTATATCGATACGCTTGCCAATTTACCGTCAAATGCGAAAATATCCCTTTATAGAGCACAGATCTCCGATAAATTATGTTGATTTTCGTTTGTCGCGCGCAAAATTGATTATGCTTTGGCCGCTTTGTTTTCGTTTCCTCCCTTTGTTCCGCACAATCTCGTCGACATTGTATATATTTTAATGCTATATTGTGTTTTGTAAACATCTATTTAAGAAACCAGCCGAGTACGTGTCAAATACAAATTACTTTAAATGCAATACTAATCTCGAACCTACGCCTAACTAGTACCGTCATGGTGCGAAGAATTATGACGCTCAAGCAATGCTGCAAATACTTGACACGATAAACCTCTCCAAGTCGTTAGCTACCGTGCCGCGTCTCACGTATTAGTTTGTGACGACACTGGTGATATTTGATTTGTTTCTGCGACCTGAACGAATGCTCCAGGTCTTGAAAACAAACGTTTTTCTTCATCAAGAATTTCTTTCATATAAAATATTATCTAACAACGTCTTAGAATGAATATGAAGTTGTGACGTCACGAGTGTTTTTATTGTCAGACCTGCATAACGGAAAAGTATGCCGAGAAATAATAATATTTGTATTGCTCGGCACACTTTTCCGTTACGTAGTTTGCGTTAGCAGTTTTTTTGAGCGTCATCAGATATTTGCACTACGTGAATTTATCAACAATTTTATAAAGTCAAAATTTTAGGCTTAAAAATTATTTGTACAAAATTAATGTTACTCAAATAAATTTCCCAAGGAAATTCTGTAATTTAAAACTAAGAATGGTGATGTGATGCGTTACAATCCTCTGCAGAAATGTTATGGCTACCTGCAAACCATTACTAAGTTTTTCTCTGAACGATAAACTTAAAAATCCGAATAGTTGTAGGGGCTTTTACCACAACTCGTATATAACATTTCTATCAATATTTATGCGTATAGAAGCAATAGTGGTACATTTATTCATCCATCTATAACATAATGTATTACCACGAGATGGGATGCTCTCTTTTTCATAAAAATCTGAGAGCCATTGCTTAACGACTAACGAAAAAGTGTCTTAGAAGATTAACGTTCCGCCGGAGCTATTTTGTTTTATTATGTTTAAAGTTAATTTGATTAAGAACGTTCACTAGGGTGCATTTCGAAAGATGCTACAAGTAGCAGTAGCGCTGCAAAATCTACAAGCAAATGTAGCTCTGCTCAGGATTGATGCAATTTGCAATTGCATCAACCCTTTCAAATTCAAATTCATCACCCTTTTCAAAACTCAGCTGCAATGTAGCGCCATTATTTCTGCATCCCCTGCAGCGCTACAGCTGTACGTAGCGTATTTTAGAATGCTACCTATATATTCACCTATTTTCTTGTGCAGTGGCTCCTAACCTTTTTAAGTCCGTTACCTTCTGACCTAACTAGGGTCACTGATTTTACCCCTCCCCCTAACGATGAACTTAAACAATACGTGTTAATACAAATACACCATCTTCATTCATCTTCATCCTTTAAAATATTATTATCAGTCAAAAATGGTCTCAATACCCAAGATTTGGAGTGACGGTTACCCATGGCCGGAAAATATTGTTGCAGTGATCTTATTACTGATGATAAATGCTGTACCACGGAATCTTCAAACGTAATCTTGTCAGCTTTATCGTTTTCCAATTGCTCACAAACTAGTGGAAACATGGTCATATCGCTAACCTGAATTCTACGTTTGTATAGTTCCAATTTGCGAATAAAGCTTGCTACTTTATTTTGCGATATTAAAATATTAGTCGTATTTCCCTGTAACGAAAGATTGAGGCTATTAATTTCAGAAAAAAATTACCAAGATACGCCAACCAGATTAAAGATAAAATATTCGTCCAAATGACGAATATTTTATCCTTAATTTTTAAGTAAAACTCAGTTTTTTTTTTGATCTTAGATTTTCCAAAAATAATCTTTTTTCTTCGCGGAGCTCAAAAACTCTGTTTAACACTTTTCCTCGTGACTGCCAGCGTGCCTCTGTATGATAAAAGAGCGAGTAAATTCAGTGCCAACTTCATTGCAAGGCACTTTGAACAATCTAGAATTGGTAGCGCCCCCACGAATATGATTTACAATTTTTACAATATTATTTTACGTGTTTAATAAATCAGTAGGAAGCGTCTTGGCAGTTAAAGCGTAGCGATGTATCAGGCAATGATACGATAAAACTTCAAGGGAAGCTTGATTTACCATTACTTGGAACGAAACGAACGAATACCCATCGTGGAAAGCGCACCGTCTGTGCAGACGCCAACTAGCTTTGGCCAGTCTATGCCGTTTTCTTCAATAAACTCTTTTAAAGTTAAGAATACGCCTTTTCCGCGAGTGATGATCAAAGCTTACAGAACAAGTATTCCTCTTTTACATTATCATCTTTTATGTAACGTGTAAATATCAATAATTGCGAGCATGAAGCTACATCAGTCGACTCGTCTAATTGCAGCGCAAACATAGGACTTTCTTTAATTTCAGAAATTACAGTTCCTAAAATGTCGCTACTCATTTCTGCAATACGACTTTGTACTGTTGCATTGGAGTGAGATCTGCTTTATCTTGGCCACATATTGCTCGCCAATTACAAGGGATACTGCATCACATAAGCAAGGCTTAATGAGATCCTCTCCTATGGTATGCGGTTTCTTGTTCACAGCAATGCGATAAGAAATGTTATATGAAGCTTGTAGACACGATTTGTTTGCCTTTTGTACGTTTCCTGAAGAATCTATTCACGAAGCCTTCAGAACACGCTCTTTACTCTTAAAAAAAATTCTATATCCTTTGCTACGGACTCCTTAAGAACTTTTTCAAGATGTTCTTTTAATTTGCTTGGTATCATGCTGTCTGCGGAAAGAACTTTACCACATAGAACACACTGAGGCATTTCTACATTCCTGTCACCAAGCTTGGTAAATCCCCATTGAAGAAATGCTTCTTTGTAAGAACATTTTCTTCGAGATATAGAAGCCATGTCATCTAAAACAATCGTTAAAACATTCCTACAAAATCAAGCCACGGAAATAATGAACAGTAAGAGCAGTGTGCAATGTTGTATAAATATATTTTTGGATAGGTATACTTATTTAGAAGAAAGCAATTGATCAAATTCGGTTGACAAATTACTTGTAGGTATACCTACAATAATAAATAAATAAGTAGGTACCCAAGTTCCTACGATAACATAACATACACTCACGCCTGTAGGTATTTATTGAGTTCGTAATAAAATAAATTAATGTTATCACATCAAAATCCACAATAACAAAGAAACACTTACCAAAATCGTATATTATAATATTGAAGTATAATTTTTAAGTGGCTTCCGGGGTTAGGGTTTTGATTGTTGGTGCACAAAACATTAAAACAAATTAAATCACTGCACGATTTCAACAGTACAAATTAAAATTGCGCCAAAATTTGCCCGAGCGCCAGCGGGTGGCGAAAGTGAAAGAGAGACGTTCACTCGTTCACTCAGTCTCTCGGTGACTAGAAGATGCGCGTACTCATTCGCAAGGGCAGCGACGCGGCGGTGGTGGCCTAGGTATCTACACTTTACGCGCTAGACTAGAACATGCCATTATTACCCCCGAGAAACACAAGTTTTACCTCCGCGGGGGTAATTACCCCTAGGTTAGAAACCCAGGTTCTAGCGCATGTGTGTGGTAGCAGTTTGAACAATGTGTGAACGTGCGTGTTCGCAGGAGCTGCGCAAGCACAACGTGTGCACAGTGGTGCGCGTGTGCGAGCCGAGCTACGACGTGGCTCCGCTGCGCGCGGAGGGCATCGAGGTGCGCGACCTGGCCTACGACGACGGCACCTTCCCGCCGGCGAACGTCGTCGACGACTGGTTCGAGATACTGCGCGACAAGTGAGTACTGTTTCGAGAAAACTCCTTTAGGCGAGTTGAGTAACCTATGCTTGGGGCAAAGCTTTGGATTCGCGTCACCGACGTGCTAGTAACATGTTACAGGCTGGCGACGCACAAAGACATGCGTCTGCAAGCCTTCCAGGTGGTAGCATAACGTCTTGAAAACGTCTCTTGCTGCACTTATAAAGCTTGGCCGGGGAGGTACCCCTGCCTCATGCAAAACCAACTATATTATGCCCGGCTTATTGAGGTTTACTTAATATTAATGCAGGCTAATACTAAAAAAAAAGCAAGTAACTAATGTGTCAACGCAAGAAGTTCCTTGCCAAATTTAAGAGCCGACCAAACATTAAGGGCTTGGGACATATCGACATGACCCTCTAAACTAAAAGACGGAACATAGGTTTATAGCCAAATCATTTTTCCATAGCTGTGGTTGGTAGCATTTGCCCTTGGCTAAAGTAAAATCAACAGATTGTTCAAGTAAAAGTAGGTGAACTTAAATGTTTCGTTCAGTAAGTAAGAAATCTGGGGGCTCATGTCCACCACTATAGAAATTTCTTCTCTGTCATCTTTCATTCAATTTTATTCTCATCTTCAAGTTTTTTATTTATCTTTTAGTTCTACTGTGTGGCAACAATTACTTGTCATCAGGCGAATCGTTTGTTTGGTTGCCTCTTCCAGAAATATGTATAAGGCTATAAGTTACATCGTTATTGAAAACATTGTAATGAAAGAAATACTTACATATCCAAGGTTAGGCGAACTTTTAAAACAACGTTGCTCGCATTCAAATGTAAATGTCAAGAGCATTTAATATCAGGTACTTTGCAAAGATTCTCTTCATACAATGTGAGAGTATATTATCTCTTGCGAAAAATTAGCTTACGACTTTGTTTCTTTATTCTTTATTAAATGTTTACGGCTGAAATGTCCTAATTCTTTTTATCTCAATTCTACTCTTATCACTGCAATAATACCGTACTAAACAGCACTTTTTGTGTCTACATAAAACGCTTCTAAATAAATCTTTTGAAACAATTTCCTGCTGTTAAAACAGGCCCTTAGAGACATTTGCCTTGTTTGTTGTGCTTATATTGACCGCATTGTCGGCAGCTTCCTGCTGCCGATCACTTTTTTGTTTTTTTTTTTTTTGCTTTAGTTTACTGTCATCTTATTCAATGCCAATTGCAACACAATTCTCTACTCATAGTTTCTTTAACACACAATTTGTAGTAAAAAAGGTGATGAAAAGATTATTTGCAATTTTATAAAAAACGTAAGCCTTTGCAATAAAGCCTGGCGGATATGGAAACTCAATCCGAGTCGGTAATACTAATTGCCGTATAAAATAAATTGCCTTAGAATCAAAACACGAAATCGATTAACGTAATCTATTTACCGTACAACCATATCTATCTCTAATTTGTACTATTTAAAGCAATAAACCGAGCTAGGATCATAAACTGACAGACTAATACATTACAATATAGATATTTTCAATAAAACGGTCTACTTGAATTTGTGTTATGTAGTAAACATATCCGTTAAATATAGCGGCTGTAGAGAGCCGTATAGAACGTGCTATCAGGTAATATAACGATTTTTATATCGTACTATGCTATGTTAAATATGATAGAGGTGTAAGCCGCAAAAGAGATATGTCGGTTTGATAATGACGATTCTATCCGCTTTTATGTCAGACACATGTTAAAGTTAATATTAAAATTAAAATAATTTTAAACATTCTATACTACTAATAATATTAAATATTCCATACTACTCAATTCATATAGATCGTTTCGAAAGTATTCAGGCTATGTTTTTGAGAAATCTTTGGTTTCGGTTACGATTGTAACGTTATACGAAAATTCATTTGCGTATCCTGCAAATGTTATTATTAATATTTCAAAATCCTCAAAGGTAAATTAAAAACAGCACTTCTTGAACACGTATACCTTAGCATACATTTGCGAAATTTATGGTACCGGGAATTATTGTGTATGAAATGTCATAATTAAGACTTTTAGGAAATTAAATAAAAAGAAATCGAAGATTAATGGGGTCCTCTATTTAGGCGATAGATTTAATTATTCAAGGTTACAAACCTCTGGTACGTTTTCTACACTAATCAAATAATAGTACAATTTAGCCCAGTACATTTTTTCAAATAAAGGTGTACAGATAATACCGCGAATTACCGCCTTATATCAATGTTACTAGCACTAAGCAAGGTCTTTATCAAAAAATCATGCTATAACAACTAAGGCATCATTTAAATAAGTATAATATCCTGAATTATGATTAATTCAATTTTACCAAAGGCAGATCGACGAAACGATTAACGATGTGAACTTCCAAGGCATTCGATTACGTGGATCACAAAATACTAATTAAGAAATTAGAATACTATGGCGTACGCGAATGCGCAGTCGATTAATTCATCCTATCTTAGTCCTATCTTGCAAGGTGACTACAAGTAGAGATAAATAGTAAGTTATCAATGGGCTCCTTTGTAGAAATGGGAGTATTCCGGGGATCAATTCTTGGACCTTTTCTTTTCCTCGTTTATGTAAATTACTTGATAGAGTGTTGGTCGGAAATAATTTTACTTGCAGATTAAACTTCTGTGCTGTTTAAGGTGAAAATGAACGCTCACTTTCTATACTTATCAAATCGTATAATAGATGATATGTTAAATTGGTTCTTGGTTAATAATTTAGCAATAAATCTAAGCAAAAAAAAGTGTGCTCTTTATATGGTCTAATTTTGCCTCAAATTTTTCAAATTCTTGTATATCTCACCTATGAAAATACAACAGTTCTCCTTGGAATATCTGTTGGTTCCGAATTGCAATGGGGAGCCCATATTGAAAAGAAAATGCAAAATATTTAATTAAGCAATTTTCTACCATACCCAAAACAAGACCGAACTAATGTAACCGAAGAGCAGCTTAGTTTTTTCGTACTTTCACAGCATCATGCCATATAAAATGTTGCTGTGGGGTTCCGCAGCCAGTTTAAACATAGTATTTATATTAAAAAAGCAGGCTGCAAGGGCAATCTATAATATGGGCCCACGCAATTTAAACTTTATCGTCGTAATACATACTTTAAATACGCACATTAAAACCTGTATTGTTGTTTAAAAATATTAGTTAGCTAGCGCTTTGTGTGTGTTTGTGGGTGCAGGGCGCAGAACAAGCCCGAGGCGGCGGTGGCGGTGCACTGCGTGGCGGGGCTGGGCCGCGCGCCCGTCATGGTGGCCATCGCGCTCATCGAGCTCGGCATGAAGTACGAGGAGGCGGTCGAGACGATACGCGAGTGAGTACGACCATTACATACATCAAGGCAAGACACAAGCACAAGCACAACACTCCAAGACCTCAAGACACAATAAGTACTTACTGCGTGGATCGGACCAAAAATTAATTTTCAAAGCTGAAGGTAGGCCGGATCAACAAGTGACATTAGGACGTCA
>DWHK01001594.1:0-10916 GCA_018247855.1 Graphium androcles
AAATAAAAACCGCGAGTCGGCTCGGGCACTAAGGGTTCCGTACTATTATCTATAAAAACGGCAAAAAATCATGTTTGTTGTATGGGAGCCCCCTTAAATATTTATTCTATTTTGTTTTTAGGTATTTGTTGTTACAGCTGCAATATATAGAAATAAATCTGTGAAAATTTCAGTTGTATTACTACCGCACTTATAAGATACAGCCCGGTGACAGACGGACAGACAGCGAAGTCTTAGAATTAGGGTTCCTTTTACCATTTGGGTACGGAACCCTAGAAAAAGAACTACACACCCATCCGAGTATTCAGCCAGTCAATCACCGCGTAAAGTGACGCGGCATAAACCCGAGAGCACAATAATTGGCATCCGACCGTCCGCGCTCCATTTCAGCATATTCCAGCGCGATTTTTTTTTTACTTTTTTTTAAGTTTTTTTACGCTTTTTAATCCCTCCGATACACGCCCGTGTACAAAGGCCAAATTGGCCGGTATCTATGCAAGTTGGTGCGAACGGGCGGCTTCCATGCGGATGATACTTGAATTAAATAAGTTCGTCACGCTTCCAAATAGATGTAGTGTTGTGCGTTGTACAGTAGATTCGAATTGATAGGGCTTTTGCTGATGTACGTCAAATCTCTTTTCTTTTTTTCTTTTTTCAAAAAACGCTGCCCTTATGATAAGTTCTAGGCTTGTGTTACAAGGACGTTTTACAGACATATATTACACAGACACAAACACTCAGATCCGAAACAACTATTTGTAGGACATACAAATATTTGCCCCGGGTGGGAATCGAATCCACGACCTGTGACGCCGCGGCTAGCGTTTTAGCCACTGCACCAACCGGTCATCAAATGTGGATTATATCCCCGGCGGAGTAGTATCTAAATGGTACAACTAATCTTTGTTCACGAATCCAACAAAATTATAAAATATTACACTATTGACAACATAAATTAAGATATTTGTAATAATTATAAAAAAAAATAAAGTGTAGGCCTATAAGCACGATATTTAATTTAATTAAAATAAAGCTGCCCTAACTATAGGCTCTATCAAGACTTGTGTTGCAAGGGCGATTTACACACAAATTCCACACACACAAACACCAAGATACGAAACAATTATTTGTAGGCCATACAAATAATTATTCCGGATTGAAATCGAGCCCACGTCTCGCGACCACAACCGGTCATCATATATAATAAACGGCAAACTATTCTTTAATAAATAAAAATAGATATTAGAGGATTCGAAATAGATATTAGATATCAAAGGCGACAGACACTGTACAGACCGGCTACATCATAAATCGTAGATTTAACTCGTCTTCTAATATCCACCACATTTTATTACAAGGAAGTAAGAATCAAATCGACTATTATAATCTACAATATCTGTATTTCAATTACTAAGCTTACAAACTAATATTTGATAAAAAAATAATAAAGTTGCATAATGTAGATAAAAATTCACTAAATAATCCGAAATCCTATACTATATTGAAAAGAATGACCCGATTTCCATTACATCACACAAGTTGATGCACACGATAAACCGTGATATTTAGGCGACCTTCGCTCAAAGGCTTAATAAAAATCGCAAGTTCATATTGCCAAGCCGCGACCCAAATAACGGTTGGCATTTTATGCTACTGCCTATTCCTGTTCAGGTTGTGCATTGAATACGACACCTGGCAAAAAATATGTAGGCGCAGTTCACAAAGGGTTCGGTAGGGTCACCACACGTACGTGTTCACGAGGATTTTCTTTTGACGGATTTAATTTTTGCGTTTTCCGTGAAATTTGAGTATTACTAGTCGTTCGCCGTGAACTTCGACGGTTTTTTTTATGTTACATTTATTTCAATATCTCTTAAAATACTTAACCAATTTTGATGCCCAGAAACTAAAACATTGTTCTAATATTACCTATATGTAGTCCAAATTTCATTGAAATTGAAGCACTGGTTCGAGAGTTATCGCAGAACATACATAAAATGCGTTTTCACCCCAACTGTAATGTTAAACCCGACTTCGCTTCGCTCGCTCGGTCAATAATATACAAGGTATTAAATATATGGTTTAATTTTCATAAAAACGTTACGGATTTCGTTACCAAATACTATGATAATTCTATATAAGATTGTAGCAATGTACTAACCATCTTTGGGTTGTAATTTACGCGTGAAGTGTTTTCTTTAGTTTTTTAGGAAATTTCTTTAGTTAGGACTATCCAACTTTCAAATATGTCACCCTAACCATAGAGCAATTCCGACGCGCCGCGATTGTTCGCTTGGCGTCTTCGGTGGGCTTTTCGGATTTTCCGTGCGGAACTTTTAGCTTTTAGCTTTTGGCATGCGTTTGTACATACGTTGAAAAAGGCGGTACAACACTATTGACTGTGTACACTATTACACCATCGTGTTAATTCAATAACTTCTAGATGGTTTAAGAAAAAGTATGATTTTTATAAACGTTATTTTAAACAGATTTATATAAACAGGCATGTAAATGCTACAAAATAAAAACTAACTTCTTGTGCTGAAACAATTGGCCTTCATATTATTGTTTGTCTGTTCTCAATTACAGTTGGGGCGAAAACGCATTTTATGTATGTATGTGTCTATGTATGTATGTAACGCAATAACTCGCGAACCAGTGCTCCAATTCAAATGAAATTTGGAATAAATATGTAGGTAATATTAATATATTTTTTAAGTTCGTTGGGCGACAAAATCAGTTCAGTAATTTAAGAGATATTGAAATAAATGTAACATAAAACAACCGCGAGGTCCAAGTTTGCGGCGAACTACTAGTTATTTGTTAAAACAAATTTCTCTTAGACTTTTTAATTAGAAATTACTAAATTGAGAGGGTAATAATGTTTGGGCTTTGTCGAGTTTTACTATATTAAATATCACAATAATACACTGCTATATCAGTCCTTAATAAAAAAAAATACTTTTATTAACATTTACCGGTAGCTTGCGTAAATGTGCTAGTGATGCGACTTGACCCACGTTTTCCCTCGAGCGACTCCGAACTCGAGTGAAATAATTTGCACTCGAGTTTACGAGTCAACGCGGCACATTAAGTAGATTCAATAAATGCTAGATAGATTATTAGAATTATTGATCGAGCGCGCGAAGCAAGTGAGGTTTACAACTACAGTTGGGGCGAAAACACATGTTTTGTATGTAGGTATGTATGTTCTGCAATAACTCTCGAACCAGTGATGCAATTTAAATGAAATTTAAAATATATGTAGGTAATACTAATGCATTTTTTAAGTTCGTTGGACATCAAAATCGGTTCAGTAATTTAAGAGATATTGAAATAAATGTAAAATAAAGTAATCGCGAAGTCTAAGTTCGCGACAGATTACTAGTTAACTAATCTTAAAAAATAATACAATTTATTTTCTTAATTGATTCAAATAAATGATGATAAATGTTCGCATTTTGTGCCATATCATCATATCTTATATATTTCGAAAGTAATCGATAAATAGATGACCGGTTGGCGCAGTTGCTAAGATGTCGGCTGTCCCTACAAATAGCTGTTTCTGGGTGTTTGTCTGTGTGCGATATATGTTTGTAAAACGCCCTTGTAATACAAGACTCAGTTTTTACAATAAGGGTTTAAAAAAAATAAAAAAAAATCGACAAACTCTCGCTCGACATAGCTTTCACTCGAGTTGCTAGAACTGACTCGAATGAGTCTAAAACTTGAGTACAACTAGAGTGACAAAACAATCCTACCCGAATTGCATTAACTAGTAAATTGAACTCTACATTCCCTCCCAGCAAGTGTCGATTGCTGGATTTTTAAATATAGACGCATTATTAACTGTATACAATTGCATTTCGACTAATTGGAGATCGCGTGACGCTGGGAACGAGTATAATGTGACCCATTTTACAAATATTTCATCAGTATCTTTTGTCGTTTTATTCTGAATGTAACTATGTTTTTATGTACAATATAATATATGCGAATTTTATGAAAAAAAAAAATACAATTTTATATATAGTTTACATCTTCGGATATAGATAAAAGCAGCTGTTATCTGTATATATACTAGTAGTTCACCACGAACTTGGACCTTGCGATTATTTTATTTCACATTTATTTAAATATGTCTTAAACTAGGGAACCGATTTTGATGCCCAACGAACTCAAAAAATTGTATTAATATTGCCTACAAATATTCCAAATTTCATTTAAATCGGAGCACTGATTCGAGAGTTATCGCGTTACTTACATACATATATAATATGCGTTTTCGCCCCAACTGTAATTGCAAACCTCACTCGCTTTACTCGCTCGGTCAATAAAGAGTATTATTATGTTACTTAGTTTACGTTATAAGTAATATGTGCGACAATTAAGCCGTGATATTGTGCAGAATGTTAGTTATTAAGTCCCTCCTTCAAAAATAGTACTGTTTACTAGATGAATAACGGTTCACCTTATGTTAAGTGATCTGTTCGCTCATGGACACAACATCCGAAGTGTGGCGTGTGCGTTGCCAGCCTTGGAAATAGGATACAACAGGTTATAGGGTAGCATGAGTCAGGATTAGGTTAAGGAATCGGTGGGGAAAGGAGTGGGGAAAAGAGGGTAGACATGGCCATCCGGTAACCCAAAGAGCCATGCATACTTTATGCTGGCTCTGTGAAAAGCGGTGATAACTCACGGAGCGAGCGCGGCTGTAGAAGTGCAGCAAAATCTAAATGAAGGATGTTATGCCCTACCATCCCACCTTTATCTTTTGTAAATGCTAAATTTCACAACGATCGATTTAATAAGTAGTTAAGACGCGATAGCATTAACAAACAAATAAACTGATTCTGGTATTTCTAATAGTAGTAAGTATTTGTTCATTCCTACATATGCAAAAGAACTTAGACCTACACAGCCAAAATAAATCAAATTACTCGCTACGCCATGGGATCCCTCCAGTTAATTTCGTGGCATCCTATGTTATGCTTAATAAAGTGGGCACGCGCGTCGCCACGTGCGAAATATGTTGGTGGGTATGCTAAATAGTTGCGTTAGGGCGGCGGGGCATGCTTGGGCGGTATGCCCTGCACTGTAATATATCTATTAATGTAACAACAGCTTCCTAAATAATTTTAAAGGGAGGTAAGTGACTAAATAGCTAGAACGATGGTGATGATGATGATGGCAAAGATCACCTGCGTAGAAAGCTTCTTTTTATTATAATATCAATATTAAAGGTGGAGTTTGTTGTCATTATAGAAACTTATTGTAGGTCTGTCAAACTGTGCGTCATACTGATATCGTGATTGTAAGAAGATTTTGAAAAATAATCGAATTGGTGACTTATTTTGGTATTTTTAGTAGTATAGTTTAGTATTACTTTTATGAGTTTCCTTTTAGATACACCCACGTCGACCAAACATAAATATTTTAACACAAAAAATAAACAAATTGTTCAAGCCGGTCTTGAGTTTTAGCGAGCAATTCAGTTTTATATAAGAAGAAAAGATTGTAGAAAACTACATCTTGCATTGCTGCAGTTATCGCTTATATAAACATAATGCAATAACAATTCATACAACAATATTTAAACACCAACCAGTGCCTTAAGAATGTAATAATTGTATCATTTTGATTATGAAAAAAATCCCTCATTATTGTCAAGCTTAAGGTATGACGAAAGAAAAAAAATATTGTAAATTTTGGTGATAGCAACAATATGCACTTAACATCAGGTAAACTCGTTTTCTACTTTGACTGGTAAAAGTATTATATCTACTTACGATTGGGAGTTCACCGACTTCACAAAAGAGGTTCTCGATTTTCCACGAAAATACCTTCCAATAAAATAATCATTTTGATAACAAAACACGTTCGATAGATACGTTCAATTCAACGCAGAACAGACATTATTACATTGTTGAAGTGAACACTACTTTTATACGATGAACCAGTACCTCCGGCCTGAAACATTCCCGACATTCCTTCGGATAATGAGAATCGGGGCCCCGAAGGCTCAATACCAGCTCTAATACAAACAATTCGGAGAAATACAAAATAAACGTATATAGTTGCACAACAAGCGCGATTTGAGATAGTACCAAAATCAAAAATGTGACAAAACATTTTGAGAGAATATTCTTCGCCGTTTAAACGAATATTGATTTGATTTTGAACGAACGATTTTGAATACATTTACTCACATATATATATATAAATATAACAAAAATAAAAAAGTTCTAAGCACAGTTACTGGATTATTATTAAAATAATCAATAAAAATCACGCATATTAATAATAAGTGAACATCTGTACATTCGTGTTTATTTCTTTTAACAGATTAACTAATTGAAACTAAATTATAAACATATACATTAGAATATTAATAATATAGCTTCATTTTATACAAAGTAATATATGTATAAACACTTTAAATAACCATGTAACAGACAGAGTTTCTGAAATGTTTATGCAGAAATTAAAATAACAAGTTGAGATTGCCTAGGAATCCTCACACTAGGCCAAGCCTGTATCGTGAGGATTTCTTTGGATAAATATAAAGAATGTTTTTCCCTTATAAAGATTTTTACGAAAATTATAAAAAAAAAGAACTGTTGCATTTGATATATAAGACTAAATAATCTTCATTAGAAAAGTGCGAGCCCCGGCTAGGGGCTAGCGATCATAAATACAACCCAACGTCTGGCAACGACGGCTCTTGTACTGGCGAGCTCAAAACTTCTGAACTGTCTTAATAACTCTTCAAGCTAGTTTCAACTTGGGTACACCGATTACTGTGCGCAGGTGGGCGCTAGTAACACAGAAACAAGCGTATTTAAGTACAATCGCGTACATAATGCGTAAAAATTATTATAGCACAAGTCAGTACAATCGAGTACGTAATGTGTAAAAATTATTATAGCACAAGTCAGTACAGTCGCATTAAGAAGGGTTTATTCAAAAGAGACCAACTAACATTATCACAATCTGTATATTAAAATGTTAAGTGACTTTATGTTCGCCTTATTAAGAATATTGAGCGACTTGATGACTATTTGATTTCTTGTCGGGAAGGAGGATTGGGTAATCCCAAAATTACGTTAAAAAACACATTTTGAAATTTACGGTCGAAGCTTGACCATTGCCTAAGCTTTAGTTTAGCTTGATAATATATAAATGTACTAAATAATGACTTGTGTTAAGTTCAGAGGTGACATATAACTGTTGCACGTACTAGTGTACTTAGCTTTTAGACTATGCAAAACGGATGTTTATGAATATTCAAATAAAGCAATCATATCACAAGGATTTATTATTCATTGTATCCGCTCGGAATATATAACTGAAATGTGCAATTAACAAAGTCATATATGGTACAGTCAAGTCGACTTCTTCCGTAATAGGGAACCGTTATGAATGCAAATTCTTCAATCTCCCAGTCATGATGTAGACGTATTAAATTCTACGTATATTTTACATTTTAAAATATCTACGCTAAAGAGGAGAGTGCAAATTTTTGGCGAAATTACCATAATAGCGCATAGTCATAAGAAATTTGGGAAAAAATATTAATTTTTAAACGTACCTAAATGTGATCCGCTAAAGTTATTTTATTAGAGATACTTTGTTATTATTTCGTTATTTTCTATAGCTAAAACAACAAACTAAATTCCATATTTATCTGTGACATTAACCCTGAAGTTTCCAACGGAAAAAATACATAAATATGTACGTTCATGCAAACGTTTGAAAATTGATTAATAAAATCGAAAAAGAATAATAAAAAAGAAATAAATGTAAACATTAGACTATTGAAAAATAAACACAAAATTCATTCACAAAAAGTTATTAGCAACCAACAAAAAAAATCAATGAAGAGACAGGAAATAAAGAAAAAATATATATGCACAAAGCCATCAATAGTTCGAAAATAAAAAAGTATAAACGAATAAAAAAGAAGTCAAACCAATCGATGGCAGAATACAGATAGAGCTGGCCGTTCTTCATAAAAAAGTCTCTATCCTATTTCCGGTTGTCAAAAAAGCCCGCGCTTTCCGACGGACGCGTGACGTACGTACAAAAAGGGCGCGATATTTGCTCTGGTACCCTTGTGTGTTTGTTTTGCCGCGCTTCCCCGTTGTTCAGTACACTGCGGTGAAGGGTAGCCAGCCAATAAACGGCTGCATTTTCATTACAGAGAAAGTGAGTGCTAATCAAATGCCGTGTGTTTGAATTACAATGTCTCCTTAGTGTTTTAAATGTTGACAAAGCAGTTTCAACCCTTGGGGTATTGTGTATCTTCAAGGGAGTTATCATCGAACACACAATCTGCTCGTTTGCCAAGGTCTCGATACAGAAACTTTCTCAGACCTATTATGAATCATGGGATTTATCATGTTATTATTTTTTTTTTCAAATATGCTGTGTCGTATTGTCCTTCAACGTGTTGGTAACTAAAGCTATTATAGAGTTAAATTTAGACATATTTAGTAAAGTATATACCACAATATAACTCTAGAATACTGAAAATATGTATAAAATATTATATAAAACCCATATTTGCTTTCCAATCAATCAAAGTCAAAGTCAAAAAAAAGTCATCGAACAAAGAGCGAAGCGACTAAAGTCTTTAATAACAGTTGGGGCGACATATTTTTTGTGTATGCATGTATCGACGATACTCTTGAACCGATGCTTGAAACATTATATTTAGAATGTATGTAGGTAATATAAGTACAATTTTCAAGTTCGTAGGGCATCAGAATCGGTTCAGTCGTAAAAGAATCAAATCTCATAAAAGATATTTAAAAAAATATAAATTAAAATAATCGCGGGGTCCAAGTTCGTTCTAGTCTAAACCAATAAATCTAACGTTTATCCTTTGGACATTTCGATTTTTTTTTTATTTTAACCAAATAGATCCTTTCTTAGAATACGCCTAGGATTAGATTAAGGCTCCATTTGGATTTGGTCTTAACCGCAATCTTTATGACTAATTCGCCACTACAAACGCTTTTTGACTAACCCAAACCTGGGCTAGGTTCCCGTTCCATAAACTGGAATTACCCGCGCAACGGAACACATACGTAGCGTTTTTCGACAGTAACACGTTTCCCTATAATTCGTTCGTTTCCAAAACGCGATGGACGCAGTAACGAGTTTACGCGACGCACCGACAGGGGTCATTACCGGCCGGAAGCGCTCGATGGGAATTTAATAAATTCCCCAATTCCGACTGGACGCGGAAATTATCCCGAGTACCATGACTTTGGGATGCTCAACGTGGTGGACCTTAAACAGCTTGCAAGTGAAAAGTGCAAACAGACTATCTGATTATAGATGTCTTTAACTGAATGGCGGTTTTTACTGAGCTGTGTTATTTAAAAAAAATTAATAGCCATTTATCTGTTCCTTTACTCTCATAGCCAGATAGGACAGGCCAACACGATTGGAGTATGATCGTGCGCAGGACCGACTTTTTACATGATCATGTGATGCACGGTGATATATACATACATACATACATACATACATAGGCATTGTCCTGCCCAGGGATTCGACCCCATGACCTCTGATTTGTAAAGCAAGGCCCACTACATCACCACTGGGCCGCGGAGGCAGTAAAAAATAAAACATATCCAGTAGCCCATCTGAAACTCCTACCACTTCATACATAGTCGACGTAAAATAAAAATAATTATTCTTTTTCTTAAAGTTCCTGTAACCCTTTTTGATTGTTAGTCCACGCAACTGTAACCTTTTTGGTATTGCCTATGGACATATTTATATATACATCACTATTTGCACGACAAACAAAAACACTATCCAGTATTATAAAACCCCATTATATTTATTCTATACCTTCCCCCAAACCAATCAACAGCGATCGACGATTAAAACATCGTTCGAATAAAAGAGTTGCGAAGATAAAAAAGAGTAGATGCGATGATACCGGCCTGAGACTTTCGGTGTAATTATTAATCAGCTCAGGCGGGCGGCTTAATTTCAAGCTTGTTTTCGGCTTAATGTGCGCGGGAAACGGCTCCTCGATACAATGCCAGCGCTTTGCAGAGCTTTTTTTTTTGGAGATCAACCAACAAGTCCTTTGGTAAACAATTCTCCTTCACAGAGGCTGTAGTTACCGCTTACCAAAACTAGAAAGATAGCCTGATCGCCACTAAAATAATAGGTTTTCTATATTTTTAAGAGCCGTGGTAGCTCAGTTTAATTGCAATTTTAAGTGCTGATTTACCAAGGGCTCGGCGGTGAAGGAAAACATCGCGAGGAAACCTGCATACCTAATATGTGAAGTTCAGCAATTTTCCCTCTGCCTTGACCCAGCAGTGGAACATTTTGAAAATATTCTGTTATTATTTCTTATATATAATGTTTCCTGATAGTAAACCATATTATATAACTCTTGCTGCAGGCAAATTAGTGTCTAAAAGCATTTTACGTAACTTTGAACTACTGAGGAAACAATATAACCACGATGCATTATAATAAAATAATTCTACAACAATTAGTCAACACTTTTCTACAACAAACGTTTGGGATCACCCCTTATCGTCTTTATTAGTAGATATTTACAATTCAATCCATCATTCTTCCCCTTCTAACCCTTCACATACACATACAAAATTCATTTTTCTCATGACACAGACAGGCCTTGAGGAGAATACTGCAACTATTAGGCCCATCCAAACCACATGAACCCCTTCATTCATTTTCAACCGACTTCAAAAAAGGAGGAGGTTCTCAATCGGACTGTATTTTTTTTTATGCTTGTTACTTAGAAAACTTTTTACTGGGTGAACCGATTTTTATGATTCTTTTTTTTTATTTGAAAGCTGGGGCTTCTTGTGTGGTCCCACTTAAATTTGAATAAGATTAAGATTTGATACTTATTC
>DWHK01001595.1:0-10915 GCA_018247855.1 Graphium androcles
GAACATATGACGTAATTTTAATATTAACTGTTTACCTTATTGTATTGTGTTAAATGTAAGGGATAAATATTCTTAATTAGGAATCAATGTCACTGACAATATCGATAATTAAGTCAGATAACATACTCGTATTTTTTTAACAATCATACATCTGCCTAGATTTATGCTTATCGGTAAAATATATTTTATCAACATGAACCTTGATTTTACATTCCAATCAATAGCGTGAGGATCTTTGTTTTTTTTTGTTACTTTTAAGTGTAATGTTTTGTTTGCTCCAACAATAATATCTGGTTTTACCGAACATGGCGGCGAATTTATTAAGTAAATAGATACCAAACCAGACCTTCACAGGATGATTCATGAACCCAAAACCCTCTAATTCTAGATTTTGGTAGAAATCAATAGAATCGTTATCAAGATCGTTGGGCCTTATATACTTGCATGGAAATATACATATATCCAAGATTTGCCAGTATAAAGAAAGGATATCGTTAAAATTGCCTACTTTATGGAATATCCTTTATATAATTATTATTATTAAAAAAAACAAATAGAGTATTTTTATAGTCGTACTGGCTATTTTAGATAAAGGGTTCAAAAGAAACGTTCATTTTTACAGCAATCATATCTTTTTATTTATCGAAATAATACTTGTAGGTAGCTATTATAACTTAATTTTGTTTGAGCTTGTCAATATTGGACAATACTTCCAAGAGAGGCAACATTCCTTCACAGCGTTAGGTGCGTTTTAAGTGCGAACTTTACTGGCAGTGAAGCCTAGAAGTCTAAATAGATATTTTAAGCTTTTAAATATTGTTATAATTTAAAATACATCCTGTTTAATAAATAATATACCATTCATGTCATTTAATCAAGTACAAGAACCAGGTACGTTTAATTTTACTTTAGCTATGGACACCTCATGTTAAAACTAATCGTGAAATCCATTAGTAAATTAACTTTTATGGTACATAATTTTATTATAAAAAGTTATTGTTCTTTCGTGTATATCCAATTAAATTCGTCTACCACCAAAATAATTTTTACGATCACGCACCTTTTCCGTTGCCCTAAAGATCGCTAGTTCGATAATCAGGTCTTAAAAAACTTATTTCGTATTATTTTTATCAATTTCCTAAGATCCAAAATCAAAACAACACTCTGATATAAATATTACTCTCAATCACATATATTTTCTTAGGACAAAGACCGACCTGGGTGATGTTATATTGTCAAATATACTTACGCTGATAGTTCCGCGTCTCTCGGGTTCACTTTCTGAGGTGGCGGCCGTGGTCAAATTGAAACCACCCCTCGAGGACCATCTGAATGGTGGACACAGAACCATTACGGAGTCAATTTTTCTTCTTTGCGATTTATATTTTGTACAAACATTACACCTTCGTATGAACGCGTTGTGTCGGCCACGGCGCGAGATTCGACTGCACGATCGGCGCACGGGCAACGTTATCGCGCACCTAGATAATCTTACTGTACCGATTGTTTTAATTATTATATTCCGAAGAACGATTATTATTTATCATCAAAGTATGCTGCAATCTTATCGGCACAAATAACATTATCATTTTCATCCAATCACAACTATTCGTGCCGCCGCCGCAGGTACAATAACATCTCGCCGTGTCGAATCCCTGCGCTGTGACGAATCGCAGCCAGCCATCGACGCATACGTCGTATACTATTATTTACTCTTTAATATATGAAAATTAAAATGAGGGTACAAATAAAGTGTACTAATCAATACCAAGCATAGTGGAGGTCATGCATGAAATTATACTAGGAGGATAGTCATAGAAACGCAAATCAATCCATACTATAATTTATTAATAACGTAAATGAGTACACAATGCCAAAGGCTTTAAATGATTTTACTTCATTCAACATTTCCCATTTGAAAAAAAATATATATTTACATTTAAAAAGAAAAAAAAATCAGCTCTGCAATCTAATATAAAATCGCCACACGAAAAAATGGATCTTCTATTCAGTAGTATTCACTTTATCACAAATCGCACGAAGGAGCTCGCTGTGCACTCGGCTTGAGAATTTTCGTTTCTCTTACATGTCTACACAATACTGCAGAGTTACAGAGAGCAGATATTCTTAATAACGAAACGTGCAATGAGTACTTTTTAAAAAACGTGCCGAACGGAAGACATTCATTATGTAACAAACTTGGGTAGTTGAACAATCGTTTCACATTTTTTAAAAAACATTTACTTCTCAACATTATACATACAACATACAAATAGGGAAATTGAGCATGGTGTGTGTCGGGAATACGAAAGAGACGCAGCGCACGCGAGCCGCTAGGGCGCACTGCGGATAGCTGATCGGCCAACTGAGCAATCTAGAAATATATTTATTAACTGGTCCTGGCGGCGTTCGGTTGAGCGATCCGGCTATCTGCGTGCCTTCCCGCCACGAGAACGCGACAGTGACGCGAGCGTCAGTAGCGCTGGCGTCGAACGACCCTAAGAGTTACATAGGGCAGATAAGAAATTCGACGCGACGGTACTCACGCTGCGCCTCTGTCGCGAGCCATCAACAGTAGACGCGTTGATCGTAAGTGTACATAGAGAGCGACGCGCGAACAGAGTACAGTCAGCGCGAGAAATTGCAGCTGCAAGCGAAGCTTCGGTGAGCCACTGCGTACACTGCGCCGAGTGCGTCCGCACGGGTGTCACCGCGCGTGCGCTACGCCTGGGCACGTCCGCGTTGCGCTCCATAGGCATGCCGCGAGGGAGGTCACGTGCAACGCTATGAAACACGAGGGGAGGGGCACTACTGCGACTGCTCACACAGGACGTAAACAACGCTAACTAATATACCAAGTATTCCACTACACTAACTGAACGGCGTCGACGTGTGCAATTGACGAACAAGTGATACTTAACTCATGCTACGTTAACAATACAGACCCGCCGGGCTAAAAAAGATACGCGAACGCGCGGCGTCGACCCCGCCGATAACAGTATATACAGTTGTGGCTTCGTAACACAAGTCGCCGGTGCCCGATGCCGCCCGAGTCGGCGGCGCCTTTTTCTCCTATTTCCACACTAATTATTATGCGCATTAACTATAACAACTGGTTTATCACCCGATAGGCAGATTTCTTTTATATATCCATAAAGCCATCGATCGTAAAATTTGTGCACAGCGTAAAGAAACGAGAATAGTATGAAAATTTAATTTAACATCTCATAAAAACCGAGAAACAAATTGTGTTACAAAATACATAATATTATCCTTAATTTAATGATTATTATATTTATAATACATTGATCTTGGTGATTTCTCTTCAAAATCTTATTGTAGCACACTAACCATTTTGTCAGATATGTCATTTAAATTCAGATTTTTCTCCAAGTAACAACAGTTTGGCTTAATTTATGAAATCTCTATAAAAACTTAAGTAACGCATTTCGCTTAATTTGATTACTCATTAAAATCGCCTATAAAACATTTTCAATAACACAATACAAATTACTGGCTTCCCTATTAAGAATAGGTAGTAACCGAGGCGATTTTTGACGAAGCTTCGTATTCTAGAATACTAAAGAACTATCTCCTCATCGCACTAAGTTATATATCGAACAATCTAAATTAAACAGCGAAAACGCTCGATCAAAATACGCCTCGTTTACCCGTGTCGTAAAATAGATGGTTTAAACTTGCAAAAAATCACACTTTGCCTTTGTGACTCAGTTCCATTTAAAATATATTTTATATTTTACAACTAAAAGACGAATCATCGAATCCAATCACATGTACTTCACTTTATGTACTTAGTTATATAAAAAAAATTGCATTAAAAAGAAACTTAAAAACGGTAGTATCTAAAAAACTAGAAATTCCTAAAATTATACATCCACACATGAGTATTTAGCGATAAAGCACAAAAAATTGTTCGAAGAAGCTGCAACATGACTAATGTTACGTTTTAATTATATTTGTAACTTATAATAACAAGCCAGTGGCACTAAAAGGTGAGTGAAATAATTCGTAATTCATTAAAAATCAGATATATGACACAAGAAAGCTTAAAAAATACACCGTACACGCGACGGCACGACTTACAACGAATTGAAACTCGTACACGAGAGCCCGCATTGCGCAGCTATCACATGAAACCTTTACGAGGAAAGCACCTTTCATTTAACATTAATTGTGCGAACAAAGACTAGAAAAAAAAATCTACAAAACACGAACTGTCATGGATCTGTTGAACATGAGCGGTGCGCATATCGGAGCAAGATGGCGGACGCCACGCCTTAATTTCATAAATAATTAAAGCTATTGTTGCGGACGACGCCATGCTCGTCCGATGTGTGCACTCGTAACGCAAGACGGCACATTGACTCATCCATCAATAACACATTATTGATATGTTAGCGACAACACACACTGACCTCGCTGTAAAACTGTATATGTAGAAGCTCCTACGTAAAGGTCTGAAAAAATAGCAGACGACGCTAAACATAACTAACGAATCTAGATAAACCGGTGTAAACAGAACAACACGCTGTTGCAAGATTCCTGAAATACGGAAATTATCGGTGCCGAATAAAAAAAAAATACTGGCAGCCAAGTGTTAACTAGTTTCAGATCTATTATTTAAATCATCGTTAGAAAACGATTATGGCGAATATAAAATAATTTAAATATAATAAAAAAATAAACACGTTTAAATATGTAAACGGACACGAAAAGTAAAATTATTGACTTGAAAAAAAAAAAAAAAACGTAAGTTGTATGCACTGAACGATCTATGTACGACTCATAGACTTCTTAAGTTTTTCCAACTGAAAGACTATTAAAATCTATTGAGAGGGGGGAAACGAAACGACATGCAAATGCTCCGAATAAGGACGAATCGATGGGTTTTTTGTGCTTTGGTATAAACGTTGAGCGAATAATAGACGTTACAATACTTTACAATTCTAATGCAAATGTTAGATCTAAGTTTACAACGTCTAAAGGGTTGGACCCGTACACATATTGTTCGACCAAACACGATGGTACATCTGATGCGAGCAACTGCCACTATGAGTGGTTGCCATAAAAACACAATTACGAGGAGAAATCTCAGTGATATGTAAGAACTCCATGGAGTGACCATCTCTTATATACTACATCTAAAGCGTTAACACTATAGTCATAAAGACATCGGTAAAATTAGACGAGTTAAGCCTAGTCACCGAGAATGAGATGCGGGAGCAAAGCAAAACGTTTGATGTGCCGGGGAGCGAGCGGGCGCGACCGAAATAGACGGTCGTTTTGGCGCGCGGCCGAACAAAGATGGCGGCCGGCCTGACCTCGAGCGCCCGAACTGAACTTAGCACGATGCAGCGAAGCCTATGACTATCATGTACAGTACCAAAGGTAACCACTAAACGCGGTGTCAGCAAATAACAACCAAACGAACGGCACCGCATTGCATAACGCACCACGCAACTGGTTATTATCATTACTATTATTAATCTAACAACACACACTCGTCTTCACGGGTGTGTTTGTAAAGTGTATTCAACGCCTATTTACAAAATAACTTTGTATAAGGGCGATGTGTAAAAAAACGGAAACATACATATCAGAACTATTGTAGTAATTATGTAAGAATAATGTGGATATGTATGCTGTTGGTGCATCTTTTAAAATAAAATAAAAAAATAAAATATGTTACAGGAGTATCCGAACGCCTAAACGGCAGGGAGTATATAATATAGGGCACGTTAAAACTTACAGATTTTACAATAAACGTTAAAATAGCATTCGCTAGACAAGGATCATTTTCTGCATATTGTACAAGCACAAGAACGTTTTCGTACCGGACGCTGTTTTTCGATAAAATGTGCTCGGGTTGTTTGTTATCCATTCTTCAAATATTTACAATTTCTACATGATATGCAAGTGCAAAGCTCACTAAATATAGTTACGTGAAATAACTTCCTATTGTCAATCGTATGAATGTGACATCTACACTAGGCGACGGGGCCAATAACAACATGGCCGCTGTCGATCAACATCCATTCGTATCTTAGTAGTAAAATAGTAATTCTTATAAACATCTAAATAGAATGAACGCGCTCCAGTTTAGCTGCTCGCACTTGTATATGCATTCAACAAACAATTTTACAATAGATTATAACTTAGTGAACTATAACGGTTAGAATTTTTTTAATGACTTTGGTATTGTTGAGTTGTTGAGCCCGCCGAGAGGACGTGTCGGACGTGTGCCGCCCAACTTGTTCAGTCCAAGCTTACTTAAACAGTAACGGCTAGCGCTAACTGATACCTAAAATTATTTTTGTACGTTTACAAAGAGAGTTCATTGTCATGTTACGTAAAGATGACGTAGTAGGTTCCGTATTCGAGTAATTTTTTTGTTCATTTTTGTTCCACTGGCTTAGTATGGCGCGAATCTGTTGTAACCACTCCTGTACACTGCCGTCTGAAAAGGAAGAAATAATATATATCAGAATTAATCATTTTGACTTAAATTAAAACAATATATTAGTAATAATATTAAAATCGAGCGAACTTAGGAATAGAGAAGATTTCTTACCCCATATCCAGTGACCGGTCCGATGCCATGACCTAAATATGGGTCTGCATATTCTCTTCCATACCTGCAAAAGTATTGTTAATTTTTTTAACAGCAGTTGTATAAAGTATATAGTATAGAATTATGAAAACTAGTGGCGTTTCAAATCATAGTGATATTAGTATGAAATAATAAATTCTACGAAATATTTTATAATTTTTAATAGACAATTTTGCGGAACCATCCCAGTAAATTAATCCTAGCTGTACATAAAAAAAACATATGGTTTAGTGAAGTCTATAAATTAATAAAAGGGCGGACATTCAAAAATCTAACTGATGTTACGTATATGTACGTGCAATGATGTTTACTTATTTATAAGGTGATAGATCGCTCATTTAACCTATTCACAATACTACAAATTACGAGAGCAAACGATATAATAATGGAGTAAATACTTTGAGTCCCACCTGTCCGTCAATACGTTCAAGATACTGTAGGAGTTTCCACGAACTCTTTTTAAAATTGAGGTGTTCCTTTTACGAATTATTGCAAAGAAATTTTTTTGTGCTTCGGCAAACATAGTAGACGCTCTGCAATAATGCGGTATATGTATACTCTAAGGCGTTAACCGTAACCATGGCAAGGGGACAAGCAAAGACAACGTACGTGGCCGCCAGCGGGGCGAGCGTGGGCGTGGGCGCGGCGCTCACGGCCGCGGCCGCCGCGCGTGCTGCCGCGCCGTAGTTGGCCGCCGCCGCCGCGGCCGCCGCGTGCTGCGCCGTCGTCAGCGGCGACTTCAGCAGGGGCGCCGCCGCCGCAGCCGCCGCGGCCGCCGCCTGCACATCCGCCAAATCACTTCACATTCATTCCTAGTACTTCCCTCCTTCTTATACCTTCTTATTGTAGCCGGCACGATTCTTGAGCGCTCGAAAGATGTCACTTCGCGCATCGGAGATATTTGATAACGTAGCTATTAGCAAATGATGACAGTCAGCAAAGAGGCGTCGTGCGAATGGACGCAAAAGAAACTTCTGTGCCGTATGTCTTGATCAGCTCTCAAAATCCGTGCCGCTACATATACTTACATGAATACTTTAATTCCTAATTCATTTCGTTTGCACTACTTCAATACTTCTTATATGTTACTTACATATACATACTTTTACCTGTACCTTTGCTATACTTGTAATTCAAATTCTACTATATATTGTTTTAATTGTTAATCATTAGCAATAAAATATTGATTAATATTATGTTATGGAATTGAAAACATGGAGTATCTCAAATTTAAGATTTGAAAGAATAACCTCATCCCTGCCGATATTTTGTAACTCTAACCACAAAAAAAACACATTAGATTACATCAAATTAATATTGTTTTAGATTTTAATTGATCAAAAACTAATAATCATTTCTTAGTACCTTTGATCCTCCTAGCCAGTAATAAGATATGTTGTAGTCGTATCCGGCTCGAAGGACCAAAAGTTTATTGTAAACAATATATTTTCCTATGTTTTGTTACTTTACAGAAAAATCATGTTTTGTAATATTTATAATTAATAAAAGGTATATTTGTTATAGCTATAAGAAACTACTGATATTATAAAAAAAATCCAGAACAATGAGCCCACAAAGGCACTTTATTATTATTTTAACAAGGTAATATTACGAGTGATTAATATTTTGTGATATTATATTTCATGTTAACATAAATATTACCGGAAAGTTCTTGTTATCAAGCATCCCCGATTGTAATAATTGTGATATCTGTAAATTGTATGAAGTTATGGTTATGATACACATCAGTGTAATTTTGAATAAACAAGTTGTATATCTTTTGAAGTTATAAACGTAGTCTATTACAATTTTTTTAGCCATAAAAGCAACTGTACACACAAACGAAAACTAATTTACAAAAAAAAAGAGGAAAAAAAAACAAATCTGCATAGCGTGTAATTTACATACGTTCTCATGCAGCGTTCCTCGTATAACCCTAAACGTAATGCTATCAAAACCTCCCTCAGCAAAATTCAAGTGGACATTTATTGTTGCAGACAAATATACGGTGTACTCTCTCATCGACATGCATTATGAAACTAAATACCAAGAAATCGATTATGACACAAACTACATTGGAATGATGATTCGTTCGCAAGATCTACATAGAACAATGTTAGTAAGTAGGTACACTTGGAGAATGATGATTAGGTATAGTGTTGCGGGCTCAATGTTCTACGGACAGTGATGGCAGCCAAAACTTCAGACCACAGCTGGAGCCTACGCTAAGTCACCCACCACATTGAGAACGGTATGAGTTCAAAGCGGATCGCAGCGACCCGTTACCAAAGTGCACCTCGCATATTGGCGGTATATGGGACCTAAGTAAACAGAGAGCAACCAAGTCCCAGCACACACCACAACGACTCGTCCCACGTTAGACGTACGCGCACTAGCGGCGGTGAAACATGAATTAGGAAGCGATAGTAAACAGATAATAGTCACATAGTCACAGTGAGCGCTAACGCTCCATGGTTTACCTCGACTGCGGGCTTCGCGGCCTGCAACAACACACGGACGGTCACCTACACTTCGTATGTTCACATATATCACTTATATCAATATGGCATCCAATATAATATGCGATAGTTCGGCGTTAGAGGCTTATTATGGGCCAAACTTAAATGTGCCTCTGAAATTAGACAAAGCAAGTTCAGTATAAATTTATATGTATCAAAGTTTGCGTTGCAGTAAATATCTCTTTCCGTCTGCTCCCAATATACCTTGGTAGTCACGCAAAATGTTGTTATGTATCTTGGTGAACAAAGAATTTTGAGATTACCAAGAGTTCTAATCGTTGACTGTACATGTTAAATTATTGAGGCACATTTAAGTTTTATGCGATTGATAGATGCGTAAGCAATTAATTACCTGTAGTCTCAAGTTAGAGTCAGCTGTCGCTGCCGCCGCTAGGAAGGGGTCGTAATACACACTGCGGAATGGATAAATAATCATTTAACGACAAATTCAACTATGTAAATATCCTATTAAATGTTCAACCATTATAATACATTGAGTTCCCTCTATGGTTTTGAAAATGTATTTACTTGTTGTAACATTTTAAAGGAGATTAGTAATATATTTAATTTTTTCGAGTTTTAGGTAATTTCTGGCACAGGTATTTGTCTTTATCTAAAATAATCAACATTAAAACTACCCAAATAATAAAAATTATTTGAGGGGTAAATGTATATTTGCCCTACTTTTGTTTAGAAGCTGAGGTTTTCTGTTTCATAGTAAAGAATTTGTTTGTGAAAAAAGTTCTATATTTATATTTGCGTTTTAGAGCGACTGCGTTTTACTATAGACAAATAGCTATATTTCAAAATTATACGTGTAATAAATTCTTAATAATGAAAATGACCTAATGACAAGCAATTTAATAGTTTCTACAGCAAAGGGTCTACATGAAGGAATAGATAAATTAAAAGTATGTTCCAAGAAAAAAATTAAATTATCTGACAGCGAGCGTAGGCCCACGTAAGTACATGCGGTGCTTGTGCAGTATTAGTACAAATACCTAATGAAACTCTAAGTTATTTTACAGACATTAATATTAGTTGCGGCGAACATTGAACTCTCTGTATGCTAAATTAATTACACTGTGCGAACATGTTAATCTAATTAGATAGATAAAAAAACTGTTAACTTCATACCAGCAGGCTTGTGGAATGGTGGGATCTTTACGGGATGGGTTAATGTGGATATTGGTCACAGGGTGCACTGGGTCTCCTGTTGGAACAAGGTTACGTTACCGTGTATTTAATTGATACGGAATTCTTTTTGGAATAAATTTGGCGAAGCCATATATGGGTCGTTACTATTCTATTTACCGGACTTTGTTCAGAAATTTAATTTAGTTAAAGGATAAACACGTTTGGTGATTTACGTATACAGGTATAATTGTAAAAGTGATTTTAATGTTTTCGATTTTCAATCCACGAAAATATGTTATCGTGTACCATAACGTTTGCTTTACATAGGCATACTGTTAATCGTATTTTGATATTGTTTTTGTAAAATTAAAAGAGTGTTTTTTAAAGAAAAAAGTAAAAGGAAGCAAAAGGTCCATGTAGTAAATTATTGATGTGAAATGATTGTATTCCAACAGGAGCGTTGCGCCGAGGTAGGTAGGTACGGGCGGCGTGGGAGTGCGCGGCGTCCGTCGCCTCGGGACGCGTCACGCGCGGCTGCGTACTCACGTCGCGTACGCCTGCGCCTGGGCCTGGGCGTGTGCGTGTGCTTGCGCGTGTGCGTGTGTGTGTGTTGCACACACACAGTGCA
>DWHK01001596.1:0-10915 GCA_018247855.1 Graphium androcles
ATATATATTTTTGTCCTCACTGTAATATATGCTATATTGTGTTACAAGCCCATTTCGGAAAATCTAAATGGAAAACAACCGTTTTCTGTTGCATCGTCCATATCCAAAACAATTATCTGTAGATCATACATAATTTTTTTTGGAATCGAACCCATAATCCGTGCCTCTGAAGTCAACACTTAGCAAATGCGCTAACCAGTCATAATACATGATATCTCCTTTATACGTTTTGAACTATCTTAAGATCGTTAATACTTTAAACTATAAATTCACATCACACAATAAATTTTATTTGAACTAAAATAAAAAAAGTAAAACTAAAGTACTTATAATTTACATAGCAGAAACTAACATATCAGGAGGATATGGTTGTGGCGAGTTGTACAGATTCATTCACGGATATTCTTGACATCGCGAAGTAACTAGTTCTACGAGAGCACGTTTCGTTTTATGCCAATACGCGATGACTCGATTAAGAAAATATTACATAATTGTGCGAGAGCTGGCGATGGCAAGTGGCGCCGTGCGAGCAAACGCGTTACTACGCGGGCGATAGGGCGCGGGGGGCTGTGACCGAGTGGGGCGGCCAGAGCGCACCACTCTCACTGAACAGACAGCCGGCTCCCACAGTCGCGCACTAACCATGACGAGGAGGGCACGCTATCGTTTCGTCTCTTATGCCAAACGCACTAGTACGGGCACCGCGACGTAAACATTGCCCGGCAAAGTGAGCTTCGAACTAGTGTATCCCAGTTCAGTTGAGATTGCGCGTGAAAAGTGACTGATAAGTTCGAACGTATTAACATAGACAGATGTGTTTCGAAAATGTTTCATTTGCTCACACTTTTGATGACTCTAATAAGTGTTAAAGCTACGCTGCCCCCGGGAGGCGTGGACAGTTGCAGCAATTCGAGAAGTGAAAGAGGTACGACCGTGTGTCATGTTCGTACTCTTGATCCTGGCGGGTCTAGTTTAGCTACAGCCACGGATTATACTAAGCACCTAACAGTAGAATGTAACCAACTACTGTTTTTCGAAAGTTCGCTGGAGGCAAACTATTTTCAAAGATTTCCGACGCTTGCCGAACTAACTCTGCAGAATTGCAAACTTCTCAAAATACCAGGAAACTCTTTCGAAGGGTTACGTGAGTTGAAAAAGTTGTCGATTCGATCTAAAAACTACGATTGGAGCCCAAATAAAAACTTGGAACTATCGCTCGGCACTTTCAACGGGCTAAGAGAACTACAAACACTCGATCTCGGCGAAAACAATTTGAAATTTGTACCTACTGATGTTTTCTGTCCACTGGATAATTTGCAAGTCTTGAACGTTACCCGTAACAAAATAAAAAGCATCGATCGTATTGGTTTCGGAAAAAGCTGCGGTTCAGACTTAAGAAGTTTGGATTTAAGTCACAATGAACTTAAATCATTAAGCGAGGAGAGTGAAATTGCTGGACTAAGAAGACTTCAAGAGCTGAAACTTCAACATAATAATATTACTGATATTTCAGGTGAAATATTTAATGGGTTTTCAACTTTAAGAATATTAAATATCTCCTATAACTATCTTCAGTCTATTCCTGAGGGTACGTTCACGAACACAAAAGAGCTACGAGAAATTTATTTAAATAATAACCAACTGTATGAATTAGCCAGAGGCGTGTTTCAGCGGTTAGACCAGCTGCTTGTATTAGATTTATCGAATAATCAGCTTTCAAGTGCTCATATCGATGGCGGAACATTCGTTGGACTAATACGCTTAGTCATCTTAAATTTATCCAATAACGCCTTAACAAGGATAGATGGTAAAACGTTTAAAGATTTGTTCTTTTTGCAGATATTAGATTTAAGAAATAATTCTATCGGTTACATTGAGGAAAATACTTTCCTCCCCTTGTACAATTTGCATACTTTAAATTTAGCGGAAAATCGCTTGCATACTATAGACGAGTTTCTTTTTAATGGTTTGTTTGTATTAAGTAAATTAAATTTAAATAATAATTTATTAATTAATATACATCCAAAATCATTTAAGAATTGTTCCGATTTAAAAGAGTTAGATTTAAGCTCAAATCAATTAAATAAAGTCCCAACTGCTATTTGGGAGTTATCATTGCTGAAAACACTTGATATCGGGGAAAACTTAATTACAGATATTAAAAATGGTTCATTTAAAAATTTAGACCAATTAACTGGCTTGCGATTAATAGATAACCAAATTGGAAATCTAAGCGTAGGTATGTTTTGGGATTTACCTAGTTTGCAGGTTCTAAATTTAGCAAAAAATAAAATACAAACAGTTGAAAGAGGATCATTTGAACGGAATAAGCAGATTGAGGCGATACGGTTAGATGGTAACTTTATATCCGATATTAACGGTGTGTTTTCAGCATTGATGAGCTTGCTTTGGCTTAATTTGTCAGAAAATCATTTAGTTTGGTTCGATTATGCATTTATACCGGCTAATTTGAAATGGTTAGATGTGCACAGCAATTTTATTGAACACTTAGGCAATTATTACAAACTCCAAGACACAATAAGAATTAAAACATTGGACGTGAGTCACAATCGTATATCTGAAATATCACCATTAGCAATTCCCAACAGCGTAGAATTGTTATTCATAAATAATAATCATATAAACAACATCCAAGTTAACACTTTCATGGGTAAACGCAACCTCACTAGAGTCGACATTTACGCAAATGAGATATCTCATTTAGATATCAACAGTCTCAGATTATTCCCTGTCCCTTTGAATAAGTCGTTACCAGAGTTCTACATAGGTGGAAATCCGTTTGATTGTGACTGCTCTATGGAATGGTTGCCAATGATAAACAACATGAGCGTAATGAGGCAACACCCCCGAATAATGGACCTCGAGAATGTCTTATGCAAAATTACACACACCAGAGGGGTCACGCACATACCGCTAAGTAATTTAAAATCGACCGATTTCTTGTGCACTTACGAGACTCATTGTTTCACTCTATGCCATTGTTGCGATTACGTTGCCTGCGATTGTCAAATGACATGCCCATATAATTGCTCTTGTTACCATGATCCAACTTGGCACACGAACGTAGTAGATTGTTCCAGCAAGCAAGCAAATGAGATACCGGAAAAAATACCAATGGATGCAACCGAAGTGTACTTAGATGGAAATGACTTTAAAGAATTGCAAAATTATGCATTCATCGGAAGGAAAAATATGAGATCGCTTTATGTTAATTCAAGTAACGTTGAAAGCTTACATAATAGGACTTTTGCCGGCTTATCCTCGCTCATTATATTACACTTAGGTGGTAATAAACTAAAATATTTGAATGGAAATGAGTTTGTTCATTTGACCCAAATCAAAAAATTATATTTACAAGACAATTATTTAAGTTATATTGATAACAAAACTTTTAATACTTTACGGATGCTTGAAATCTTAAGATTAGATGGCAATAGACTGGTTGATTTTTCTATTTGGACTTTAAATAGAAATCCAAATTTGCAATCAGTAGTACTTGGCAACAACATGTGGTCTTGTAAATGTAGATATTTACAAAAATTTACCGCGTTCCTATCAGAAAACGTGGCTAAAATAAAAGATATAGAACATTTATATTGTTGGAACTCGAACAATGGAGCACCGCAGAAAAGAGAACTAAACTTAAACGGCACTATTTGCAGCGATTATTACGCCGGAGATTCAGCAATAGACAAAATGTTGGTATCTAATTACATGCCAATGTTAATTACGACATTTACCGGCTTTATGTTAATTGTGCTGGTTACCCTGACTGTATTTCTATTTAGAGACACAATTCGCATATGGTTTTACACGACCTGCGGGATAAGATTGTTACCTCTCGCTGGAGCGTACGACGACAATGATAAATTATACGACGCATACGTCTGCTACAGTCCAAAAGACGATGACTTTGTTATCCAAACTTTTGCCGCTGAATTGGAAAATGGAAACCCTTCATACCACCTGTGCTTACATTACAGAGATATACCGAGACATGGGACGGCATATATGCAGTACACTTTGCCGTTACCAGAAGCCGCTCAAGCATCTAAGCGGATAATACTTGTGTTGACAAGGAATTTTTTGGAAACCGAGTGGTCCCGCTTCGAATTTCGACAAGCGATCCACGAGTTATTAAAGCCGAGGATATATTCGCTCATAATCGTTGAGGATGCTGCGGTTTTACCTGACGCTGTTTGTGATCCCGACTTAAGGCCTTATTTGAAAACAGGCTCAAGAATTAGATTGGATCAAAATAGATTTTGGGAGAGCCTTCGATTTGCAATGCCAGACGAAAAGAGGAAATCTAAGGCGTCAAGTTACAAGAACAATATAAACTCTTATACCGTGAGGAGTAGTGGACATAATGGAACAATGAGATCGTTTTCTTTTACGGATAAGACAAGAGACCATGTCAATGGTTCGCCTTCTACTCCGGAATTTCTTGAAGGTCAATTGCAGCAAACGCAAACAACATACGGGTTAGACGGCAGGCCCCCTTCGGATCATATATACTCATCTATTGACTCAGATTATTCTTCTTTAGAGCTCGGTGCGAATAATCCAAATCGAAGGCGAGATTTTAGACATTGGCCTCCTCCCCCTCCTATAATTGATGCGCAACACACGGGTCAAGCTTATTTAGTCTAGTCTCATACTTCAAGCCTTTCACTCAAGTTGCGTTTTACGAACACTTGTTTAGTCAATGCTTATTGTGTAATTTATATTTACTGCATCCCGCGCTTACCAAATAACTAAGATTGTCATCTATTTTTGTACTATCTAGCCATTTCGAACGGCGTTTGTTTCTTGATATTGTTGTAAATACATTCTATAAGACTGCTGTAGAATATGTGAATTTGTATATAATTTGTAAATATATGTCCATACGAGTCACAAGTATACCTATTTATATACTTTAATAAAGCCATTGTGATAATTTTTGCATAATACTTCTTTTATTCAATATTTGCCCCAAATAATTTCTCTGTGCTGTACTAATTTTAAAAATAATAAATGAACTATTTATAATAAACATATGACATTAAAATTTAATATTTGTATCACAAAAATTAAGGATTTTAGAATATAATTACGTAAACGTTTGAAGTATGTTTCTTTTATATCCCCATGAGTTATCTGTACAGCTTATTTGAACACTTTCTTGATAACATTCAATTTCAAATTAACTAATCATATTTTAATACAACAAATATTTTTTTTTAATTTAATATCTTCGAGACTTGCTACGAAAACTATAATTTTATTGACTTCTTGTGTGTTTGCTTATAAATATTCATTATAATTGAGAAAATAAAAATAATTTCCTTACCAAGCAAAGTAAACAATATAATTATTTATGCAATAAGTATATATATTAGTAATAAAATTTAAATCTGCACTAAAACTACCAAAAAAAAATATCGAACATTGTATTTACAGATTTCCTTTCATACGTATAAAAGGGTTCTCTTTTTTCTATTATTATTTATTTATTTAAAACTTTTGCACAATTTACAAATGTACAAGGCAGTATAGAAACAGTTACAGTATAGAAAAACTATTTTTTTAAATACATTACATATAAAACTCATAGGTTGTTGATACATATATGCCGTGAGTTCTCAATCTATTTTGTCACGTCTATAAATTCGTGGACGTCGCTTCTAGAATTTGTACACAGTACTAGATTACAGAAAATGGATGGCGGTCGCTATACGGCCGCTGAATTGGCATGGCCTCTTCCGTAAATCCAATAAGGAGTAGCGACGTTTTCGTTGTTGGAAATAGCATAAAAACCTCATTTAAAAATAGTCCGAACCGCATTAAACAACATTCATTACGACACTTATCGATTTTGACCGATTCGTCAGTTATTAGCTAAATTTAAAACAACATTAAATACAAAGTCGTGTGCCTGACAGCTCTTTGTAAAAGGCATCACGATTTTTTTGTAGAACTACATTCTCAAGACCAATTTACCAAAATGTCGGGCCGTAATAAAAAGTCCAAATATTAGACAGTGATAACGAGCATTATGGCCGAAAGATGTGGAGTGGGAATAATTTTATGGCGTAAAAATGGGTCATATCGTGGAACGAAAGTTGACTTTGACTCTTTTATTTGCCCGTTGTCAACCTGCCCTGTTTGAATTGAGCGACTTTCACTATGAGCCTCACTACTCGGAAAGCTAGAGCGACAATAAATTATGTTAACTCAGGACTTGTATTAGCATTCCCGTTCGCTACTATTCTTAGAAATGCACGAATATTTCGGATTCCAACTTAAAATTGTTGTCAAGAAAATAAAAGACTTTGCTTCGTTTATGTGTCTAAAGTGTAATGGAAGGTCATTGGCCTCCTTGCTTTCTTTATTTACTCACTGAACTTCAAAGGGACAATGTGATTAATACGTGATTATTTCTATATTGCAAAATATTAAAATATATTTTAGTATTAATATGATTTTTACTTAATAAATAGTTTTAACCTATACTTATATATACTTATATACTTCATTGTAAAATATTCACAAAAAGTTACAACTAATTAACATTTTAATTTAAATGTGAAGGAAGCAAATTAATAGAATAATAGAAATTAATAAAGTATATTCAAATGTAAACTACACATTCCATAAGAAATATGTTCTCAGAAAATTGTAAAACTGACTTTAATTGCCTCAGAAGTGAACTTCATATTTATTTTTATTTAAAAAAAAATACAATTCGCTTTTATTAAATCTTCTAAGAAAAACAGATAGTATTTTTTAAAATTGTCCAAAATGAATACAATTATTTTCACACTTGGACTCCTTGCTTAATAATAATCGATTAAAACTTTTTGGGCAACAAAACCTGATTGAATTATTAATTAGTTAAGTTCGTTGAACAACCAGAATATGATTTTATTACGCAGATAATAAGTTTTTAACGTCAAAGTCTGGATACACGGAATTATTTTTTTTGTTAGTTCGCAGCAATCAAGTAAAGTAAATAAAAAATATATTGAAAGATATGACAAAGGATAATAATCATGAGAAACATCGCTTTATTAAAAGTTTGTTAAAAGTTTAATAATGTCACAAAAATAACAATCATTGCATTCAAACTATTCTCCGATGATATCTAAGATTCAAAACTCCGAATTAGCGGGGTATTATACAAAGTATGATTAAAATAGAATATAAAAAATGGAACAGTTGTAATTTGTGGTACCTATAATTACCTGCGGCTTACGAGTATCAATACCAGCATGATAGTTAATGCAAGTGTTCTCGAAGTAGCGTTAAACGTATAAGTTTAACCAAAGTATGAAGTTTCTACCAATAACGAATATCGAATGACAATAGGTTTTATCATAATGAAAAAAACTGACCAAGACTACCACCGAACTCGCGCACGAAGGGTTCCCTATCATTATCCCCCCAGAAGCCCCCTTAAATATTTATTCTATTCTGTTTCCTGGTGTTTATTGTTATGTGAAAATTTCAACTGTCTAACGATAGTTATCATCATCACGGTTCATGAGATAGAGCCTGGTGACAGACGGACAGACAGACAGACAGTTTTAGTAATAGGGTCCCGTTTCACCTTTTGCGTACGGAACCTGAAAAATGAGACATCCGTTAGGTATAGGACATGGAGAGTTATTGAAGAATTGGGCTTAAAGTAGGCTTCGAACCTCGTCCCTCCCGTGGCAGTTGTATCTATATAATAATATAATATTATAAATGTACATGTTTGGATGTCTGTTATTCAATCATGTATTTTATCCAATTTCCAAGACTGGCAACGCACACGCAACTCTTCGGAAGTTGTGTGTGTCCATGGGTGACGGGATCACTCAACATCAGGTAAACCATCTGCTCGTATCCCAACCTTTCCTATAAAAAAAATCACGCTAATACGAATGAATGGATTTAAATGAAATGTGGTACAGAAAATTATCAGTTTGAATAACATATACTGATTTTAAACAAATCCAAAAAGACATTCACGCGGGTGAAACTGGGAAGAGGAGCCAGTTGTCTTTGATGGGTTAATAGGGGTCACGGAATTGCAGCGGAGCGGACGGCGTCACGGAGTCGTCGTCAAGTATCAGTTCAGCTATTTCTGCCGAGTCCGCACGGTACACATAAAAAGTAGAGTGACAAAGTGAGAGATGGCGTACGACATATCCGATGGAAAGAAAAAGCACAAGTATTTTTGGGTTACACGAAGGCTAAAATAAGTTATTCGTGAATTAGTCATTATAATTAAGTTTTATTTATTCGATATAAACTTTAGACAATTTTTGAAGCGTCGATGTTACTCCTCACTGTAAGCCAAGTGAGCGGTCTTACCAGAATACTTAATGATTAAAGTTTACACGCGGCGTATACAAACCTCGAACGCATAAATTATAAATTTAATGTTTGCAGAACGTTGAGCGTACTATGTTAGCTTAAAATATCCGTACCAAATGTTTATGCTGGCGCTGTGTTAGCAAAAACACCGTTTACGCAGCAAAATTTTCTGGTAGTTCGCATTTAATTACTATAATATAATACGCGCTGCTCGTTGGTTGGAAGCACCTATTATTTTCGTTCACGGTTTGTTGAACATCTTAAATGGCAACATTCAACCATCTAATTTTCATTCTGCAAAACTTAATTCGAGCCGCAATGCGATTTTACAACGGGCAGGTGTGTCACTGCATATTGAATGGTGTCGTGTTGTTTGCTCTTCTTTGTTCTACATTCTGAAGTTAATTGAAAACAAATATATATTTTTTTAGATTAACGGAGATAAGGATTGACTATTTGCGGGAAGTGATTTCAATATTTTAGAAATTAAAATTCACTTTAATTACATGCTGTTTCACATAATTGTGAGTTAATTGACAGTAACATATTAAATGACAGTATTATGTACACTGTTTCGTGAGTCTATGTTTTATGATAGTTGCTTAAAAAATTTTTTTGAAGTATATATTACGTGATCATACATCATCAATCATATCTTGTATACAACAATTTTTTTTTATTTTTGATATTTTTAGCAGGTATTTATTGTTGGGAAAAGAAAAAAATCTGAAAGAATTAAGAGTCATGTGATGTATATAAGAAATGATTTAGTAACATTCTCCGATAAACCAAGTATTAAACACAAAATGATTTATGATTATTTTTGAATCCTTAATATAATGTTTTTAAGTAATTCCATTACTAGCGTGATAACTATATTTTCGTATAATTAATTGTGCGTGTACATAACTGATACTTATAATCCCCAGATGGTAATCAAGCTCATAATATAGACATTATTAGTATCATGTAAAAATTATTTATAGTAATTAGGATTTTTGCAGTCAACTTCCACAATGAAAAAAAATTCATTTATATTCTTCTATTTGTAATAGTTCAATCTTTAATAGTCTATGAGAATGAGGAAAACTATTTATCAATAGAGATCATACAAGATTTTTGCTCGTGTTAATTTTTTTTTATACAGAGACTATACATGTAACAAATTGAGGTTTCAAAGGGGTATCGAAGTATTTTTTTTTATTTATTATAGAGTTTCATCAAAATAAAGTTCTAAAATAAACATTAAAAGTATGAACAATGAAAACAATCGCAAAATATTTATGTATATTACCTAGTAATGTTAAGTTAAATTACTTATGATAAAGAATATACCATATTCAAAATAAAGATTAATCTATACTGTGTTAAAATATATATTGTTTAAATAAATACATTTAAAATATATATAAGAACATAAAGAAAATGTTAAGGGTACAAAAATAATACAAAATCCATTCGAAATCAGCCAAAGGAATGTAAAGACCGATGTCCTACGTTTGAAATGGCCACGCATCGTGAAGCAAGCTTTGAGTTTGTCACGGCTAGTCTCAAAAGAAAACTTAGTACAAAGGACTGTTGTTTCAAGTGTGTATCAGAGATGTTTTAACAACTTTGACAAATTGAGTGAAATGAAATGCTTTGCATACCCTATTTTATAGTATAGTTATGTTGGGAAAAAACTAAAATATTTATATACCTCTTTCGTGTACTGACTATCGTCTCATTTAAATTCTCACAAGAAGTAGAAGAACTTGAAATTTCCTTTGGCTTGGCTCCCTAGCTTATTATTTGTCATTAACTTTATATAATCATATCAATATAGCAATCAATCATAATTTATAATCAGACCAAAAATGTTTTTTTATCATTTATAAGGTCTTTATAATAAGTGTTGAGTTATAACTGATATATTTCGTTACGTTCAAATACAAAATATTATCTTAATAAGAAACTAGTAATCTGTTTTTAAAGACGTTTCCAACCTTAATAAAAACAACTGCAATTTTCTCTTTAATTAATTTTATGCGTAATATTTAACACCAAGCGCTTCCTTTGTTTCGAAAACAATGTGGAAAGGAAGAGAAATTAACGAAACACCGTCTAAGAAAAAAATTATCGTGTGAAAATCGTCTGCAGCTCTACAGTGATGTAGGGCGGATGGAAGGTGTAATTTAATACTTTCTACCAACTCGTAAGATATATACATATGGATAATTATACGTTTGTTTCTTATCTGACAATATCTTTGACAGCTCAATATTAATTTGGCGAAAACATTTTGAGTGTTGAACGCCACAAACAGTTCCAAATACGGCGATGTCTTAATTCTTTTGTTTATTGTTCTCTTAATCAGATTTAAATTATGGCCTACGGGTATTATTCAACGCTTGTGGGAATAGACAGGTTAAATTATTTAAATTTATATAGATGAAAGAGACTAAATTATAGCCATAACGTAAAACAAACACAGGTAGCGTGTGGACACAAGAAAAGAACATATTAGATGAATTTTTGATACGCATCACACAGATTCGAATCCATG